>JASAND010023570.1:0-19639 GCA_030248195.1 Trissonchulus latispiculum | reverse complement strand
GCTGTAATTTCTTTTCTTAACTGATGCTTGTCTTTTCAGGTGCCATCTCGGCAGCGACAACTTCTGAATAAGTAACTCCTGATATTGAGTAAAGCAGGTGCACCAGTATTAGAGCTGTGCCGCGGGGCCTTGAATCGGGCCCCGGGTGCCGGGCCTGCCCCGTTTGAGCGGGCCCGGGAAAATTTCTTAACGGCACAACTCCAACCAGCATAGCATGATTCGAAGATGTACCTAAGTCTGCTTAGGTGGCCCTACGTCCTGGTTAACCTAACGATAGTGTAACAAATGAAATAATCAAAAGATATAACAATAACAACCAAACTAGGAAGGCAGGCACAAGTTTTGAAGCTGATTTGGGTTGACACTGACCTCACCGAAGATGAGGGGGGGAGAGTCCATTGAACGTTTGCTGCAGCAAAGGCCACAAACGTGATTGAAAGTAAAGGCTAACAGAATTAACAGTGAGCGACACAGTTTCCAAATAATAATTCACTTTATTCTATTTTACAGTTCAATGGTGTGCAACAACAATTCTAATTATGTCTAATTGCATATCAGAACTATTACATCACAGAACACATTAAATTTTATTGTAAAATGAAACATTCGCAAAATTACATAATATAATTGTAGAATAGAATATTTTTGAATGAATACGATAAGAGCAAGCTGCTGAGGGCTCCATTAAAACCGTAAAAACGTGAGCGGAAATGAAATATTAAAGTTGTAGAAATGTTTGCATGGGCTAGAATTTACTCAACAGAGGTAAAATGACCTGCTCACTAGTAGCTATTAGTCACAATATTGAGGCAGCTGCAAATACACACATCGATCAAGGCTAAACTAGTGGAAAAGGGATGAATCAGATTTAGACACTACCCTGGCTTAAATCAGTGTACCTTAAAGCAAAGACCAAACTAGGTTTCCATCCAACCATACTGAAGATAACCACATCCTGATCTTACCAACTGGTGAGGGGTGGGTGAGCAATGTCCAGCACTGGAAAGTGGAGTGAGATATTATATCGGGACACTTCGTCGGGACATATCGGGACAATCCGTGAAATTTCATCAGCTATTTCACTGATGACGGAAAACTGGTACTGACCGTTTCTCCTCAGGAAACTGACAATATATGAAGGAGAACATACAAACAGGTTCGTCAATATAAATAATATATGCTGCCTTCGCCTTCCGTCTCGGTAACATCCCAAACATTGCACAAATTCCTCAGTGGCATCAAAAATTAACCTCATAGACGTTAGAGCCATGTAAAAGACTCAAATGGTAGAGGGACTGGTGGCCTTATAAAAGATAAGTTAACGTTTTTCTTTTAAGATTTTAGAATTCCAAATAGGTTTATATTCAATTAAGTATTTTAATAGATCCAATGGGTCCAGAAAGGGTAAACTATTGCAATTAAGATTTTCAAGACTAAATAAACAAATAGCACAATAATGGTGGGCCACTTACAAAAAAAAGACTCAAATCTCATTTTTATATCAAGAACAATAAATAGTCTTTTCTGCAATACAGAAAACACATGTTTTTGATGGGCGACAACACGATGGTGTAGAATATAGGATGCGACAATGTGCTAAGCCTATGTCTAGAGAAACTGATTGTGACTGAGTAACCAACATTTTATGAATGACTAACCTAAAATGAACATTGCCTTATCTTGTAGCTTACTATGAGCAAGAGTACATAATAATAAAGCCGGGTTCACACTGGAGTTTTAAGTCGCAAGTCTTAAGTCTTTAGGGCTTAAAACTTGGGAAATTGGTTCACACTGAGTCTTAAGTCGTAAGGTCGTAAGTCTTAGGCTGCTAAAGACTTAAGATTTAAGACTCGCTTGATTCACACTGCAGTCTTTAGTCGTTAGTCTTAAGGTTTTTAGCTTGCTTAAGACCTTAAGACTGGACATGAAATAAATTTATCTCTTAAGACTTAAGACTTAGGACTAAAGACTGAAGACGTCAGTGTGAATCAAATCCAGTTAAGACTAAAGACATAAGACTTAAAACTAACTACTTAAAACTAAAGACTTAAGACTCCAGTGTGAACCCGGCTTAAGAGTATGCCACATGGCAAGCTCTAGTTTATCAGAGCAAAACCTATGCTCTTCACGCTAACGGTTGTCTGGTTTGCTTTTCTAAACTGATTCCTACTTGTTGCTTACGGACAACCGGAAAAGTAGAGCAGTGTTGAAATCTAAACTGACATCCCTTACGGACAAATGGACAACCGGATAAAAGGACAAGCGGACAAACGGAAAAACGAAAAGGTATGAACCAGTGTGTGAGCGGACAAACGGACAGAGGTATGAACCGGGCTTAAGGAAGAGCTGAGTGTCTTACTCCTGCTATTATAAACTCTTGCTATGAGTCATGCACGTGAGCAAGTTTAAGATTTCTGAATAGGATCAGTTGAAGTGTGGGTTGTCTTGTGGGTAGGCCGTCTGATACCGTGCCAGCCAAGTTAGCCATTTTTCTAGTTGCACATTTTTGTTTGAGTAGTTTTGTAGTTTTGTGAACTACTTGTGAACTTGTGACTTGTGGCCACAAGTTACCCAAAATTGGGTTTCATGAAAATTTGCAGACCACTTGTGGCCACACACAAGTCACAAGCCACAAGTAAATTACAGGCAAGCACGCTGAAATGACGTCAGAGCTCACAAGTTCGCAGTACTCCCCCCCCCCCCCCCCCCCCCCCCCCCCCCCCCCCCCCCCAAAAAAAAAAAAAAAAAAAAAAAAAAAAAAAAAAAAAAAAAAAACATTAATAACGTCAGAGCTCACAAGTTCAGGAAAGTACTTGCACGGGAAAGAAGAGGCCAAAATAAAAGCAATTTGAAATAATAATATCTGAAAATATCAGATATCAGAATATATATCAAAATATCAAATATCAGAATATCCGAAAACATCCGAAAGCTCAACAGTTAAAATACCCCATTTTAATTCAATTTTTGGAGCTTTTACATATTCACTTAACACTTAACACTTCATTCACAGGTTAAAATCTCCTCTCCTAACCGCGAATTTCCCTCACAAGGCGTACCAAAATTACTCTCACAAGCGGTAAGAAATTCTGCTACAAGGAGTAAGAAAATTGCCAAAAAATAAGTTTCCTTCCTGTAGTGTTATTCACCGTCCCAAATTTGTCGGTCGGTCAGCCGGCCGGCCGATCTAGACAGGGCCGGTGCACAACATTGCCTTCCAGACTCAAATTTCCGAAAATGTTCCGGCTTCGCTAGAATTTGCGTCCGATAACTGTACGTGCTGTTGTGGAACTTTAAATATCCGATCCTAACGTCTTCGTTGCTGTTGAGTTTCTGCTGTCATCTGTCGTCAACTATCGCCTATTTAAATTGGAAAAATTGCCTATTGCCTATTGTAATTGAAAATTAGTTTTATGCAACGCTCTCAGCCTATTTACCTATTGTCTATTGGACCTATTGACCTATTGAAAGTTTTATGCAACGGGCCCCTGTTGTGGAATTATACGTCGCCTTCGCCAACCGTATCCAGAGACCCCCGGCCCTCTACCAAGTTGGTTAAACGCGCTTTCAAGACAGCAGAACAGTGCATAATTTCCAGGAAATTCAAAAACCTTGATCATTTTCTAGTTACTTGAAGATGCGTTTGATTTAATAGACTTAGTGCTTTCCTTAGCTTTGTACGATGGTACCCGTTTCGAAACTACATGAGCCCAACTTTTATTTCTTGTTAGAGATGTACCGGGCCGGGTTCGATTCGAGGACGGGGCCTGAACTGAAACTGGGGGTCTACATAGATAAAAGAATTCTCATAATTCAAATTTTGCTATAATCTCGTGTACCAACAAAATTACTATTGTTGTTTTCATATGAGAAATTTAACAAATGATCTGTACTACCAAGTTAACTTAATTTTGACTTTTAAAATTTACCAAAATTGTTTAAAAAATAACACTATTAAAATAACAAAATTATGCTTATTTTTCATGATTGACATATTGGCATGACATTAACAGCATAATAATGGTATAGCCTTCGCTTCGAAAAATTTTGCGGGTACCAGTTGACTGCGGGCCGCGGGGCGGAGTGGGGCAACTCGCCAAAATGGTACCCGCTTCCATCTCTGCCGGCTCCACTTCTAATTTTCGGCAGTTCTCTGATCTTAAAAATTCATTAAAAATTTTGAAGGCCTAATTCAAAATTCTAATTCCACAGTTACACACAGAGTTGGAAGTGGGTCGCGGGTACCCGCGGGTCGTGGGTACCCGCGGGTCGACTTTCAAGTCAGTGGGTACCCGCGCGTCAGAGTGGGTCAAGAGCTATTTTTGTTCACACAATCTTTACTCTAAATTTAGAGCTAATTTCACCAGAAAATTTACAATTTATGTTAAATTTTCAAATTTTCTCTAACTTTTGGCTCATTTGTATGTCTTTATGCATTCTAATATTGCTTTTATGATACAATTATTTATTTCTACTATGTCTAGAATCTCCGGGACATAGTCATTGACAAATATTTTATTGTCACGCAAAGCCTTTAACGGTTCTGTTTGAGTTTTAATACTTCACTATGTACATTTTTAAAGCGTCAATTTTGATCTATGCTACTTAAATATGAAAAAATATCCAAATTTAAGAAGTGGGTCAAGTGGGTCGACAAAATCTCAGTGCGTCGCGGGTCGTGGATCGCGGGAAAGGGGTCCGCGGGTCGCGGGTCACGAAATTGCGACCCACTTCCAACTCTGGTACACAGTATCTATTTAAAAGTTTAAAACGGTACAAAATGTTACCCGGTATCTTACACCAGATTCGAGGTTTTGTGGCGCAGAATTATCAACACCTTTTTGATTTCCTATGTTTAACACATATATACCTCGTAAATTTTCTCCTCAACCATAAAAGATCCGACTAAAATTTTATAAAATCGTTAAAATATCCCATTTGGACAATAAAATATGTGAAAATGAGAAAAATCGAGATAGTCGAAAAAATGGCCCCAAAGTGGACCCCCGTTAAATCCGCATATTTTAAAATGATCGCTACCAGGAATAAGTAACCTAGCCATTCAAAACAACACGGTATATTTAATAGATAATATACAATACATCTTCAAAACACATCACAACAAGCACTAAAAAGCAGCAACGTTTATTTAATGTCAGTTTCGACGGAAAATGTTGGTGTTCCGATAACTCGTCTGATCCCTGAAACAAAATCATCATTACTACTGCGAATAATACAGTTTTGTATCGATTCAATAAAAGCGAACCTCGTAGGTAGCATTTATAATACTCCTCTTCGAAATGACGCCAGACAGCTAACATTAGCTTTGGAAAATGAGAAAATTTTGCGGGGATAAAGAATATTGAAATGCCAAGGGAATTTATTAAAAACTGCAACAAAATTTACGCAAAACCGAATCGTCGATTTGGAGTATTGCGGCCGGCCGTCGTCTAATATTCAAGACCGGCACGTCCTAGTCCGTCACCGTCTAACATTAGATGTCATCATGTCTCCGTAGAAAACAAACGGCCAGAGATATAATACTCAGATTTTCCCTCACTGGAATTGGGCAACTAGCTGGATCGCGGCCCAGTAGTGAGGGAGAGGGGGGGGGAGGGGGGAAGAAAGTGGAAGATAGAATGTCATAAAGTTAGTAACTGTCATAAGGCTGTAAAATTAGTTTGTTACTTACAAGGTATCTCTGCTGTGCTAGAAGTTACTCAAAAATTCAGATTTCGCATCAAAATGACAATTCATAACAGAAATTCCAATGAAGATAATTCCAAAAAATTCCAAAATGAAGACATAAGATTTTTTAATTTGACAAAAATCAAAAAATTGGCATTTACACACGGCAACATTTACTAAACATGGGAAGCCCAACAAGTAGGAGAAGAGGAATGTCAAAAGGCGACGTCATTTGGAGGTACCCGAAAAGTGGTGGAGGCGTCTCCGCCCCCAAATCCGTACAAAAACCTATGGAACCACGGCCGCCACAGGTATAGCGTGTCACATCAGTTGGTTTCCCAAGTACTGTCATTGAAACAAACATGTTAGATTAGCTAAATGTCAGCTCAATTGCTCAAACATAAAAAATTGACAAGTACCGATAATAAAAGGGTTTTCAAAACGCGACATTTCTAAAATATTTTTCGAACCACAGCACAATTATTTTCTGGGACAAATTCACTGAAAACTCAAGGTGCCTATGAAACAAGTTTGGATTCAACCGATACCAAGACAGAATGTTATCTTACCTGAGGCAATCATCATGTCGTTTATATTCCATGACAGTGTGGCCGGGAAAATTCAAAACTCTGCTCAAAGTGTCTCGAATCCGATTTATAACACCGGTTTCGCTGGCAGTTTTATTCCACAGTGAAACTATGTCCTCCTACAAAATCCATACAATACAACAATAAACAGCTAGCAAATACTCCAGCATTCGTAAAGAAATACCTTGCACAAAACTTTGAGAATCTAGGAGTGCGGAATTTGGTAGATTAGTGCCAAGACTAGTTGCAAAGTAGCCTTCCATCTTATTTTATGATACAAGAAAGTTCTATAGATATATAAAAATTAGAATACGATTCGAACGGAACATAATACAGATAATCTAATCAGCTTATGTTGTCTATTTAGTCTAGTTTTATTGTCTTTCCCACTTTCCAAAGGAGGGCAACAGCTTATAGGTTTGTGCTTATTGATATTGTTATCCGTCTGTTCCTGCCTCAGATCTTGAGATTGGTAAGGGCTGGAGGGGCGGTTGATACCTCGTTTTAAAGGTCTATATATTCGAAGACATTGGTCGAAAGTGGCGGCAACACGGTAGGACTTAGCGTAAGTACTTGATACGCTGATGCTGCAAATAACAAATAAATGAAAGTTGTCGGATTGGGCTTGTTTTGGTTGCATTCGAAAGCTCTTGAGGAGTAAGAAAAAGTTGTAACAGCGCCGAAGCATGAAAAATGTTCCAAAATGGAGTTTTGACCCTCGATAAGCTGATATTGCAAAAACTCGCCAGAAATGAAAGTTGTCGGATAGGGGCAATATTGGTATCATTCGAAAGCCGTGAACGAGCTAAGAAACGAGTTGTAATAGAGCCAATGCATGAAAATATACAATAGTCGAGCTTTGATCCGAAAGGAAGTGTGTTGTGGGCAACACATTCTTGCATTGGCGTTTAGTTTAGTATAGTTTTGTTTCAAAACATTTGATGTTGATACTAACTCATATTTAACGAAGCAATTGCTTGCAATGATAAAAGAGGTGAAGATGAGAATATCTCTGCACTAGGGACATGGAATACAGTGCTAATCCCCAGACAACAGCAGTAACAGCAGTACCGCATCTGTGGGTCGGCCCTTTTCAAAGCGTTACACTCAACAACGAATCCCGTTAACTTCAACAGAGGCACAGAGTTACAGACCAATATTTTAAGAATAGAAATCTGGCTTCACTAGTGCACACGGGTATATACAAGTAGTTTTCCCTTTTCTCATCCAAATACCACTATGATTACCTGATTTCTAACAGAGCAAACTGCCCCACAAATCTCTTCTCCGACCATAAACTGTTCACCCAAAATTGCTAATAAAAGGTTCTCCCAGACTCGTGATGACAATCCCTTTTTCAGACGAACAATCCATTTTCCACCATTACGATTGGCATCATCCTAAAATACATAAAAATAATGAAAACCCTATGTCAGTCAGCACACCTTAGTTTGCCAGTTTTGGTTATTTCTATCCTCACGAACACGAAACAGTAGACTTTGACTGAGAGTCTGTCCCACTAAAACAATAAATTAGAAACACTATAGATCTGCTAATTTGTGCAAAATAAGACATGTTCGAAAAATGCTTCTTAGCAAAAATCACGAACACTTCACGTGTTCATTTATTGAACTTCTGCAGGTATAAGGAAAGGTGGAAAGCCTTGTCCAAACTGGTTGGTAGGAATCTAAACCGTTCATGAACAAATCCACTTGGTGCTGCAGTGTTCAGTACGGCAGAGATTAATTGTGGGCACTTATTAGCGCACGCTCCAAATCTTATTGAAATTTGATGAAACTTATCCAAAACAACCAATTTGAATTTTAATTTTTATTCCTGCTTTCCTGCTGGAGCAGGAATGTTTTAAAAGAGAATGGATATCCTTAACACATACTGATTCATTTCTCCACATGGAAGCCCTATCTTCAACACACGGCTAGCTTAGGGCAGATTTTTGTGCTTGGATTATGCAAATTAGGTTAGCAAGCAAGTATATATTTAAGGTGCTGGTATCGCTTTGTGTAATTTCGACCCTACAGGCTCCAATTCTTTAAGAAAGTGGATGAAACTTTCCAAATATATTATTTTCGTGCTCTTTAACATTCTGGAACCAGTCTCGGATTTTTAGGTGTAAAGATAAGAAAGTTCTGGTTTTGGTCATTATTCTCTCAGTACGTAGTCGATACATCGGATTGGTTGTTATGGCTGGAAAGAGGGCTCCAAAACGAACATTTTTGCTTTTACAACCTTTAAGCTATCTCCAGTGGTTAAAGCAGTGTGAGCCAAAAACCATTTTTGTGGTCAAAAAATGGCCATTTTTGATGAAATCGGTTTTTTCAAAATTGCTGCCAAATCTTACAGACAATTTCGGCTTATTTATACTCAATCGATACCTCGTCCAATTGCGCATTTTATCAATGCCTACTGGCTGGAGTTCGTTGCTTTAGGCTAAAGAATTCGCCGAAAAACCAATTTAGCAAAACTTCTATTATTTTGTTTTGAACACCGATTTCTCAAAAACTACCAAACAGATTCGCGTGATTTTTGGCAGAATCAAAATTTGCACTACTGCGGAGGGACATTTTTCTCGGTTTGAGCTAAAACGTCTACAGTTACGAGAAAACTGACTACAAATTTGCGAAATTTCGTGTCATCGCACGTTTGCCGGATTTTCTGGAGTATTGAGGGTTCTTGAGCCAAATCCAAAAAATTTACCTCGGCCCACATGTCTTTCATATAATGGCACAAGAAGAAATTTTGGCCGATTCTGCAGTTTCGAGAAATCGATGTTCAAAAATTTTTGGTCTATATGCAGCCGGTCAGGTCAGATGCCAGCATGTCAGAAAATTTTTTGCTAATTTTGCTAGTTTTGTAAGCTAATGTGAATGTACGGATTATAAGATTATAAGCTTTAAAATGATGTATAAAGCTCTTTCCAACTCCCAAAATTGCGAAAGTTATAGCGTTTCGAAAAACCACCGCAAAAACATTGCACAAAAGGATACCAGCAGCTTAAGCAAGAGAACTGACTGCTCTCACACAGTCTTCCGCTGTCAGCAATCAAAACGATTGCACTTTTTTGAGCACCAGTGTAGCTTGGGAGCTATACACAGGTGCGTTATGTAGGTAATCCTTATTGCTTACACTGGACGGACATCATAAGTTCAGTCCGATAGTGCAACGCAATGCAAATTTAGGCAAAGGCTGTTGCTTACATGGAACAGTTTAGGCCTATTTATTTCTACAGTTTCCCCTACAACTGCAGGAATCAAAATCACATTAGCTATTGGTGGTTTGTTAATATCAAAAATTTAAAACTTATAAGAAAATAATGAATATAGGGATATGGCGAGAATATTTGACTGTCCATTCATTTGAGGAAATACGTTTCTTGTTGAACCAAGTACCGTATTCTATTAAATTGTGCTCACAAAACCTTGGTTCCATTTTTAGGGGTAATAATATACTTGGAAATTGAAACGAATAAGAGAAGTTGGAACACCAACTAGAGCTTCTAAACTGTGAATGGAGGTTGGGAACGAAGACAATTTTCGTAGTAAAATAATAACAGGTCTACGCAGGAATGTTGCCCCCTTTGGGGACTACTGGTTTATTTTAACACTTCCCGCAGTTGGGTATTTCCTTCTGTTCAAAAAGGATTTTGAATTTCTGACAGCTGTCCAGCATCCGAAAGTCATAGTTATATGCATTCAAAACATATCGTTAAACTCTACATTTACGCGTATGCTTCTTGAAGCATCTTCCTATCTTACGAAATTGGCATTTTCTCATTGTGGGGTAAGGTAAAAAAGGTAAAGGTATACCCCATGAGATATCTCTGTCCTGCCACAGGACATGGGGTGCCGGTGCTCATCCCCGGATTCTCAGCCGTAGAGCCAGGAGTGTCACCTCAAATGATGACTGCATCCGTGGAAGGGGGACCGGCCCTTATACACAGACTCCTGTTACCTTCCCACCGTAGTGGTACCCATTACCGATCAGTTAATGATGGATAGCTGGGTTGGCTAGAGTCGGGAAAGCTTTGTCGCCTCTGGAGATCGAGCCACCGACTGATTGCATGCTCTGGCTAAGATTGGAAGTTCTGACCAGCACCTTAGACCACTCGGCCATCCCGACCCGTTCACTAGGGGTCATTCGATGAAATCAAATTATCCGTCATTTCATGAGCTACGCAAGCCTTAAAATAGAACGAAGGGTATCAACATGAAGACGCCAGAGAGGTCAACTATGCGAGGAGATGTGGTGATTTCAGATTACATATTTTGTTGTTTGAGTGGGATATTTTAACGTGTTTTTGAAATTGAAGTCGAATCTGTTATGTTTGTTGAGTAATTTGACCTCAAAGTTGGGATCTGCATAATATTATGTTAAACATAGGAAATACAGTGGTGATTTTATTCTTGCGCCAAAAATCTCTCGATGAACGGTCATGAATCTGTATAATTCTGCATTTAGGTTGCAACCATGATCACGAACTGCTGTTATCTTGGAAGTAGAATTTTGATTTAGGCCTCTAAAAAATCTTAACTTTTATTTGAAGTAAACAGTGGAAAATCGTCAAAATCCAACGTTTCTTGTGGATGAAATATAGGGTCGTCCAAAAGAACTGTAAACTGCTTTAATTCAAAAACCTAAACAAAAATTACAAAGTCTGACCAAAAAATGTAGAAAGCGAAATTGTTTTCTTTATATCTCAAAAACGCTTCAAGATAGCTGCCACAAAGTATATATTTTCTGAACCGGACTGATGAGATCTTTCTTTTCGTGAAAAAATTTTTTTGAAATTTCCCGTGCGATTTCAAAGGGTGCCGCTTTTATATGTACAGAAGGATTGGTACATGGTACTGCCGTGATTTTGTCAAGAAAATTTTCCCCTTGTATGAAAGTGCTACACACCAAATTTCAACTTTTTTGGCTGAAAATTGCGTGAGTTATTCAATTTGTTAGATTTTCAAAATCCTTTGATCTTTGCCGCTTTTTCGACTTTGACTGGCTATTACTCGTGACTCGCTCAGTGGAAAAATTTTTCTATTAGATTTTCAGGACCGTCTAGGCGTCCGCTTTCACCTGATATATGTGAGATTTCACATTTTGAAAGTAGATTTTTTCGAAAAATACCACTTTTTGACCCAGAATTTCGACATAGCGAGTCTAGCAAAAGTGAGTAAAAATTACATAATGATGATAAAGTTCAATCTAAGCTGAATCCGACGATATAAAGTTTTTGTGGCTACGACTTATATTGCGTCCGCAATCAATTTTTGAACAATTTCCCTTTTTCAGCTGGTTTTTGGCTCCCTTTGATGTTGCCGCCTTGATTGCCTGAACCAGTGTAAACTAGCAAAAACCAGCTGAAAAAGGGAAATTGTTCAAAAATTGATTGCGGATATAGTAAATAATATAACCAATATAAGTCGTAGCCACAAAAACTTTATATCGTTGGATTCATCTTAGATTGAACTTTATCATTATGTAATTTTTACTCACTTTTGCTAGACTCGCTATGTCGAAATTTTGGGTCAAAAAGTGGCATTTTTCGAAAAAATCTACTTTCAAAATGTGAAATCTCACATATATCAGGTGAAAGCGGACGCCTAGACGGTCCTGAAAATCTAATAGAAAAATTTTTCCACTGAGCGAGTCACGAGTAATAGCCAGTCAAAGTCGAAAAAGCGGCAAAGATCAAAGGATTTTGAAAATCTAAAAAATCGAATAACTCACGCAATTTTCAGCCAAAAAAGTTGAAGTTTGGTGTGTAGCACTTTCATACAAGCGGAAAATTTTCTTGAAAAAATCGCGGCAGTACCATGTACCAATCCTTCTGTACATATAAAAGCGGCGCCCTTTGAAATCGCACGGGAAATTTCAAAAAAAATTTTTCACGAAAAGAAAGATCTCATCAGTCCGGTTCAGAAAATATATACTTTGTGGCAGCTATCTTGAAGCGTTTTTGAGATATAAAGAAAACAATTTCGCTTTCTACATTTTTTGGTCAGACTTTAATTCCAAGGTTCCATACTATTTAAATAGTCGGTTCCCATGATTCCAATTGTTTCGTTGTTACTCTCACAAGTTTCGAGATTTTTTGACGCAAAAATATGAATTTTTAGCAAATTTTAAAAAGTGCGGTTTTTTCGAAAGTTTGGATAAATTACGACATCAGCATGGCCCAAAACTGCCTCTTTTGAATTTCAACTTGTGTATGCATGCCTTTGGATCTATGCATTTGCAGCATAAATTATGCTGACAGCTATGTTCAGTACTTCTCAGCGCGCGAATCGGGACCCTCAGACCACGAATTTCACAAAACAGAAATTTTTCAAATTTTTCAAAATATAGCACATTATACATCAATCGAAAGCTCTCAGTGCAGGAATGAAATCTTCTCATAGAATTATGGCTCGAAAATGCTTCTATTCGAAAATTACCGCTGTTGTTAAATGTTTCAAGGCATCATTGGTGCCAGTGACACTACTTCCACTCGCTAACAAAGCTTCTGATTAAGCTCAAGCGGTTTCAATTTCATAGTAATTTTCTATTTATATAGCAACACTAAAACCGCATCAACAGAATACGTCACCTCCCAAACTGGTTTAATATGCTGCTTGAACACATGAAAATCAACTTTATCACCAACATCTCCTGGTCGCTTCAAATGTGAATAGATTCTCCAAAACTGTTCAACCTGAAACACCAACAAACACTAGTAGATTTTCAGATTTGTCGCTTAGTAATACAGTTTTGTCCAAAAATTAAAAATTTGGGAGGCTTTTCCTGAGGCGCTATATATATGTCGCCAAAACAGATTAAACATTGAAAACACGAAACTCAATTTTAAGAAAAGACAAGCTAAACAGTCCTAGACAAACACATGTTTTCGAAAAATGCACTGAAAAGCAGAGGTTTTCATTTGATTTTGAAAAATCCAAGGATCAGAAATTTAGGTTTAATCAAGGTCACTATAATAAATTAAATTACCGCGAAGTCTGTATATACATACAGTGCAAAATGTAGCAACAGTGCGAACATGCTCAGAATATTCTTCAGCTTTAAACTGGCGCTGAGGTCGTCGGAAATAAGTGAAGACGTATGTATATTCCAATGGATGTTCTCCGTCAGGAATAGCGGGAGGGACTGACAGCGGATCCTTCAACGTGAAAACAAAACACCATTTCAAACACAGTCGTAACATCTCAAGTTTAATGAGCAACAACAGCTTCTGAGCTGGGAAAACGCAGCTTACAGGCACAGGCAGGGTTGGGCACATAGGCGAGACCAAACTTTCACCGCGACTCTCATGTCTCATAGAACCATAGAGGTTGAAAGCTCTGATCCGGATTAGCTTAATTCTGATCCAAAAATATCTGGCTTTTTCCTACAGGGAGGTGGGAACCCCCTTGAAATCGGTTCCCCCTCCAGACTTAGGCCGTGCCCCCAGGATTCTGACCTTTCCCCCCAGAACCCAAAAATGCCGGAAAAATAGAGGTTTGAGAGTACGGAAATATTCAAAAAATTTTCTATTACAATTTCAAAAAATTCAAATCAGAACTTCCTCCCTTTTCTTACGTTATTATATTTTCTTGTGGTGAAAATATCTATGAAAGTTTTCACCATCAAATTTCTTATTTGCATTATTTTAAAAAGGCTTAAATGTTGCTATTGTTGGTCATTGTTGGTTTAGCGATGCTTCAACTTCGGGGGAAGGCTGTGCGCCCCTTGCGAACTTTCAAAATCATTTTTACACAATTCCATAGCGTTCCACTCTTCTAAATCTCATTACATACAAGTCAATGTTTGCTTTCATATCTAGAATGACAAAAAGCAACCAGGAATCTGCTGCATGGCGTAAAATCCGATCTGACCGTGTTAAAATCGCTATTTTGAGAAAAAATACATTTTCGTAGAAAAACACACTTTTTTTAGAAAAATACACTGAAAAGCACAGATCCGAATTTGAAAAAATACCTGTTATTATAGGGGGCGCAAGGACCGACCCCCTATAAAAAGGGTGTAAAAGGAGCTGAGCGGCCCTTTGAGACTCGTTCGAACACCGTGCCAGCTCAATATATACTAAACGAAACTCGGCAAGTTTGGTATCGTTGGAATCTACACGACGAGTACAACAAGTCGCAAAAAGATTTGTCAAAATTTTCAACTTTGAAGAATTTCGCTTCCGGACAAGTCAGATCCGTTAGTTTTTTCTGTGTTGTTGTTGTTTGCTACATTAGACATCACAATGTGATGATCATCACCCGAAGGTGCAAAGTGTTAGCCAGGAAAATGGCCCCATAAGGTTGGTCAAAGACAACTCAAACAAGTTGCTAAGAGTCTTAAGGCCTGGTCGACGTCACGACGGAAAACGTCTCCTCCCTTTTAAAAGAACATGCTCCGTCGGCCCCGGCGTTGCCATATCTGGCGGCTAGCCCGAGGAGCAGCACACAGCACAAGTCTTCAATGCAAAAACAACGGTATGACAGCCTTTGCACCAACGTGAGACTACCTCCAAGCGTGCTGTTCACGGGTGGAAGCACAGCGATTGAGTTCGCACTGTCCGCCAGGTCCTTCCTCAGAATCAGCATGGCAGCCTCATCCTCCAGAGTCCGCAAGAAGGCAAAAGTAAGTTTGGAAGTAAGAAGGTGTAAGTCAAGCTTGGAAAAATGCAATTCCCGGCACGGCATGCCACCTGTGCGGCCGGTCAAAAGTGGCCTGACGGCGTATTTGCCAAAAACGGCCATTTTGTGTCACGCCTACAGGGCTCTAGAAAGCACTTAGAGACAAGTGGTTTGCTGCATGAAGAAGTACGGAGAGGATACTAGTGTATAACGTTGGCCGAGTTTTGAATTAGGTCCTGGACAGTTCTGGCGACCGGTCCAAAGTTAGTCCGTCCAAATGGCCGTTTTCGGCCTAGTATGTATACAAGAACAAAAAGTGCTCCTTCGTCGCATGTAAAATACATATGAGTCTTCGAAGGCAGGTTGTACATAAGCAAAAACTAGCCTGTAAAATACATATGAGTTCCGTAGGGAGGTTGTAAATTAAGGAAAACAAGTTGCAACCGCTTAACATATGAGCCTGTCCTACAACGAGGCTCATATTGGCGTATATCATAATATAATTTGTCGATATTTGACCTTCAAATAAATATATAGCACGTAAAGCTTTTCATTACAAAATTGTCCTTCACACATCTTGTCGCTAAGACATTATACTGTGCATACGCATTATACGGCATGCCACTTTGCGCTCTGACTCAGAGCCATGTGGGGAAAGCATTACGTATGTGAGAGTAGTGTGTCATAGTGTTCCGAGAATACAGTAGGTGTACTATAGTGCTTCCGGAAATAGTAGTTGCCATGGTGTTCCGGGAAACATCAGCTTGCATGTACAGTTAAACTTGAGGTGTCGCTGTTCACTTCGTTCTGTCCATTTCTTTCAAGCCACAATGTTAACATGTTATGTCTATTCATTCGTTTTTTCTTTAATATGATGACCTGATCATCTTTAAGAAGGCTGCACTGTGACGCCAATATGAGCCTCGTTGTAGGACAGGCTCATATGTTAAGCCGTTGCAACTTGTTTTCCTTAATATACAACCTCAACGCCACTCATATGCATTTTATAGGCTAGTTTCCGTGTTTGTACAACCTGCCTGAGAGTACTCATATGTATTTTACATGCGACGAAGGAGCATTTTTGGTTCTTGTTTTCCATTCTTTTACATATGTATGCGCAAAAAAGAACCAACATAATATATATATTTCCGAACACAATGCGCAAGCAGATATATATATATATATACGTAAGTATATATATATACTATTTTGACCACTTTTGGAAAATTACATATTTGACCCAAAATCGCTTACGTCCCCACCAGTGTTTTTTGCTCAAAAACGCGTGTAATTACACACTTTTTTCTGGAAAATAGCAAAAAAGTTTTGGCGACTGTGTAACGTTACACCAAAATTTTGGACAAATTTTACCAAATGGTCGGAACTTTTTCCAATGCTCATTCATTCGTTTCCACATATTTACCGTTTCTGGGGGGCGAAGCCCCCCAGACCCCCCTTTTGCAGCATGTCTTGCATTTTATTTTATGTATTACACTGTTTTTTGTGTTTTTATTGTGTTTTGGCACACTTATTTAAAAACACAAAATTTTAAAAAACACACTAAAAAGCACACTCAAATTTTCACCTGCAGGAGCGAATTTTTATTCATTTTAAGCTAAATTTTAAGTTTTTCCGAAAAATTTTGCGCCTTCGGCGCAAAGATATCGTCTATGTATCTATATTTTACTTCTGCTTGGTTTTGTCTGGGCATTAGTTGAGCACACTATCGTGTAGCCTTCCATTATTCTAAGCAACGCTGCCATTAGGTACTGTATAGGTATACATACATTCACTGAAATTACGTTTCCAAATTTTGGAAATGACACAAATAAAATATACTGAGGAAAAGTAAAAGTTTTGAAGATTTTCAAACATACCAAACGTCAAAGCGGAGAACCGGAAAAAACATCACTCTCGTAAGCGATTTTTGGCATAACTTTTTAACGGAAAGTGGTACGGGGATGAAACTTCAGGAACATACCAAACTCGACACGTACAATTTTTTGCGCACATAATCTGCGCAGGATCTGCGCAGGAATCTGCGCAGCTTCTGCGCAGCCTTGTTTTACACGGTCATTCGACCATTTTCACTCATATTATAGGGGTCGCTACCGCGACCCCTATGAAACGGTTAAACATTTTAAATTAGGTGTGTAGATAGCTTGGACATGGCAAATTAATAAGTTACATTGACAGTATAGTTTGCATCTTGTTGCGCCGCAGTAGAGTCTTGTTAAAGTTTAGCGCGGCGGGAAATAAAAACCCAAATTTTCGAATTTTGCCTGTAACTTTTTTATTAAGTGACAAATCGAAAATCTAACAATAACAACCACGAGGCCTTGCGAAGAGCTTCAAAATGAGCCATAAAACATCGCTCTAGCACTTACGTTTGGTGAGAAATTTTAGACCAAACCGATGGGGAAAAAACCCAATGCGGGAAAAAACCCATGGGCGGAACAACCCAGCCGAAATTTTTGCTGGAAGCATGCTAGAACATTTTTGACCATACCATTCGAAGGAGCGGGTCATTTTTAGTATATATATATATATATATACTAGCATGCTTCCAGCAAAAATTTCGGCTGGGTTGTTCCCGCCCATGGGTTTTTTCCCGCATTGGGTTTTTCCCCATCGGTTTGGTCTAAAATTTCTCACCAAACGTAAGTGCTAGAGAGATGTTTTATGGCTCATTTTGAAGCTCTTCGCAAGGCCTCGTGGTTGTTACTGTTAGATTTTCGATTTGTCACTTAATAAAAAAGTTACAGGCAAAATTCGAAAATTTGGGTTTTTATTTCCCGCCGCGCTATACTTTAACAAGACTCTACTGCAGCGCAACCAGATGCAAACTATACTGTCAATGTAACTTATTAATTTGCCATGTCCAAGCTATCTACACACCTAATTTAAAATGTTTAACCGTTTCATAGGGGTCGCGGCAGCGACCCCTATGAGTGAAAATGGTCGAATGACCGTGTAAAACAAGGCTGCGCAGAAGCTGCGCAGATTATGTGCGCAAAAAATTGTACGTGTCGAGTTTGGTATGTTCCTGAAGTTTCATCCCCGTACCACTTTCCGTTAAAAAGTTATGCCAAAAATCGCTTACGAGAATGATGCTTTTTCCGGTTCTTCGCTTTGACGTTTGGTAAGGGGGTTTGTAGCTTTAATAACAACAGATAGAAAAATTTTTGCCTATGAAAACCATATATATTCTTGGAGTACGCAACAAAAATAAGCCGATAGGCTAGTTTTTATGCCTCCCAAAGCCGGAAAAAATTTTTGGCGGGGGGCCAAAATCGGCCAAAACGCTAAAATGGCCAAAAAGTGTGCTTCAAAGGCGCCGTAATAAGTCAGACTGGGCTATATATGGGGCAATACTGCCTAATGGCTGAATAGGACACATATCAGGGTCGTTCAATTGCTATATGATTTTCCTGCCGGGGGCGTAATTTTTGGGTACTGGCCTGCCAAATTTGGTAAATTTTGGGTCCAACTTTGAACTTAGTTTTTTCGCTTATTTTGCGACCAGGAAGGATCAAATCTTGCGTGCAAAGGTTTTTGCGGACGGAGAATCGATTCCCGCTATCAAGTTTGCTGCCCGACTGACCCAGGTTGCTGGGCTGGTTCCACTTTGCCGTCTGGAGGGTCATGTGGTCAGCGCGGCGGGAAATAAAAACCCAAATTTTCGAATTTTGCCTGTAACTTTTTTATTAAGTGACAAATCGAAAATCTAACAATAACAACCACGAGGCCTTGCGAAGAGCTTCAAAATGAGCCATAAAACATCGCTCTAGCACTTACGTTTGGTGAGAAATTTTAGACCAAACCGATGGGGAAAAAACCCAATACGGGAAAAAACATGGGCGGGAACAACCCAGCCGAAATTTTTGCTGGAAGCATGCTAGAACATTTTTGACCAGACCATTCGAAGGAGCGGGTCATTTTTAGTATATATATATATATACAAGAATAAAAATGCTCCGATGGAGAATGAAAAATGCAATATGGGTGACACTGGGTTTTAAGCAGACAGAGGACTAGGTTTTAAAACGTTAATATGGGAGGGGCAGGTTGTAAATGCCAGGAGGACTAGGTTAAAAGCGCACTAATATGGACCAGCTTCGCTGAACAACCCATATTCGCGGAAATTGTCCAGACAAAAATGCTGGCGGCAATCCATCAATAACAGTTTAACAATTTGTCGGCACGAGTTTGCAGCTATTACTACGTATATATATACATATAGTTGTGTTCGTAATACTGAACATTCCATAATTAATACAACTTACAACTTAATTTAATTAATTTAATTAATGCATATAATCCAACATATGCGAAAAGCAGTTGACATTATGGAGAACGTGTATTATTAAGTTGTATAATAAGGAGCACGACCACAATATATACTTGCAGGCCATGCTGACAAAAATCGTACAATTTTCCGAAGAACTACCAATAGCAACAGCAAGCAGCAGCCGATAGAAACTCTGGACAGTTTCCGCGAATATGGGTTGTTCAGCGAAGCTGGTCCATATTAGTGCGCTTTTAACCTAGTCCTCCTGGCATTTACAACCTGCCCCTCCCATATTAACGTTTTAAAACCTAGTCCTCTGTCTGCTTAAAACCCAGTGTCACCCATATTGCATTTTTCATGCTCCATCGGAGCATTTTTATTCTTGTCCTATTTCATTTTTAAGGTTCTCAGTAAAACTTAAGCAAGACTGTTAAAGCTTT
>JASAND010023569.1:0-30974 GCA_030248195.1 Trissonchulus latispiculum | reverse complement strand
ATAAGTTTGTCTCCCTAGGCAAACGCGCTAACCTTCCGTGTGATTGAACTTTTAACCTAAGCGACCCCACTTTCGAAATCAAATTAAATTAGTCAAGTTTTTTCTATTCTAATCTCACTCAGTTCATTACATATATTAATAACTTTCTACTATTTTAGTCGTCTGGCTTGGGATCAGAGCTTAGCCATACTCAGATGCTTCAAGAAGTATCATGGTAACATTTCTACTCCTTTCAGACTATCAGCTTTGCTTGAACATGCAGCCTCTTTTGTTTTCACATTTAGCTTCCAGGAGAATCTTAAGCTCTTTGAATTATGTAGCTAAAATAATTGGAAATTGTTGTCAAATTTAATTATCATCATCATCACATCTGTATAGTGTCAAGTTGATGTTGAGACACAAATTTTGGAATTATATATGCGGGGAAGCACATGTCTTTTGGTTAGATTTAGCACTAATCCACTGTAATTTTGTCAGAATTACACAGAATGCTGTGAAAATGCCTGGAATACGAATGAATCACTAAAATCAACTTGGGAAACAATAGTTGTACTGATTTTAGGAAAACCTGAATCAAGTATGTGCAGAAATGAAACATCGAGGCCTGTGAAGCAGGTAAGTGAAGCTAAATTCCATTTCAAAGCAGAATGCATGTAGCCACAAAATGTCGGAGCATCTACATCAGGTATTCTGTTGGGTAAAAACGGATGAGGATAATAGCGCCTCGGTGACTGGAAAAGTGAGACACTCAGCTCCTGGTCACAGACTGCCTTCGAGATGCGCCGCACATTAAGGTCCAAGTGTGGGGATGGTGCGGCTCCTCATTGTTAAACATGATTTCGAAGATGGCCGAGACAATTATGTAGGCAAAAGTTCCGGCGCAGGTTTGAGAGTACACTTCTGTGATTACAACATAAAGCAGGAGGGGCAGGAACTTGTGTAATTGGATTTATTTAGACTTTGAAGATTAAAAGTGTGTTGAGTTGAGTTGAGGATCCTTTAGGCGGGAGTTTCTGGACAGAACTACATATCTCAGCTCACCCTCCACTAAACACTACTACCATATCGTGACATTCATTTCATTGAATGAAGACTATTTGCCAATTTGTTTATCCTACTCTCAGAACAAAGTTGCGTAGCATGTAGCATGAATACGTTTTAGTTTGACATGTGTTTCTGTTTCAGCAGTCCGAAGTCTCCTGCTTGCTCCCGGCCTCCTTCACAACATACATCCTTCTTTTCTTCGATCGGCCTGCAAAGTAACACTAACAGTCTGTCTCTCTTAGCGCCATGCTGCTTAGACTACTTCTAAAGAAATGTGCACAATTACACAGCTTGCCACATAGATTTCGAATTAATTTTAACCTGGATGTTGATTTGTTTCAGAGAGTTCAGCTTGGTCTATTCCGATCCAGCCTTGAACGATTCAGCCGGGGAGTTCCGGTTGTCCCTGTCCCATGAGAGGATCACCCTCACCGGTGTCATGTTGGATGGCCCCGGTTCGCCGCCTCGGGTCCGGAGTGAGACCTTTCTCTGTCCGGGCGGCGCTCACAACAACATGGCCACTTCCTCCTTCCTCATCACTCTTCAGTTCGATAAGAGAATCCTGCTCCACCAACTCAGCCCAACCATGGCATTTTATTATAACTTAACTGTAAGTAGGATACTGTTAGAAGCGCTCAAATAACTCAGACTTAAGCATCTTGAGTTGAGTTGAACTTAAGGTACTGAAAGATGTAAGCATTTGTTTTATTAAATTATCATTTCTTTTAACTTCTTGGCTCAGGAATAGCGTTCTACAAAATATGAATGGCCCATCCAACTAATAATATGCAAATATGTAAGTAAGTATGGAAGCATCCAACTACATAAAACTGAAAATTATATACTTTACTTATTATATGCTATGTAATTATAGCATTTTGCTATAGTGCTTTTGTGTTAATATTCAATTTCCGTTCAGTATTCAATACTCAATATTCAATTTCAAATCAGTATTATGAGGAAATTGTGGTTTATTTTTATTGTGTTCGGTCTAGATTCTGCTGAGCAGTGGTGAGAATCAGCAGTGCGTTTTCCAACACCCCGTTCGCATCAGTCACAGTTCCAACTACAAGAAGATCCACGTCAGGAGTCCACACGGCGTCTCCATGCAGTACTATCTCACAAAGGATCCCCCTGATCTGGCAGTAAGTCCCCACACAGCCCCCATCCATTCACTTTACTTTCTTGATCCTCCATCACTCGCATAACAAAGAGCGCCAATCGTGGGTACAAGGCAGGTTATTGACGTTGCGGGCTGTTGCTTTTCCGCTGGTTCAAAATTGTGCAAAATGTTCACTGTGCTTCAGGATTTCCAAAAACATCAAATAAACGACAATGTGTCACTGCAGCCCCGAAAAATTTGGACCTGAGCTGGGGATCGAACACACAACCTTCGGTCCAGTATATACGCAGACGCTCTACAGTTTGAACCACCCAGACACAAGGTTAAACTTTATTCGAAGCCAAACTGCTCTGACATTTGAGTGGGCGCTTTCGCGTTTAATAGCCGTATGTCTCAAGGTCAGATAGCAGACTGGCTACCAAACTTAGACTTATGAACGACATATGGTTATTTTAGAGCCTTCCTCAATCTACCTAACTTCTGTATGACCTTCTATTAGGCCTAATACGATTTTGGCAGTCATCTGTTACATACAAGCAATTAATAAAATCAGGATTTTAGGTATGACTACCATTGTCTTATTTAGTTGACTGTAATTTTAGAAGGCACGCGATCGCTTCTACATAACCACGACCACTGTTCCCACACCGCCCAGTGAAGCTGACAAGTCTGACCTGCCCAAGCGAAAACGGCATCACTTCTACAGCTCCCTGCTGGCCATGGACGTGTGGGTGGGCTCGGAGGCGGACCTCCTCAGGATGAAGGACTACATCAGACGTCAGATGGTCATCTGCTTCACCACAACGGCGGCTGCACTCGCGATCGCCGCAGCGGTCACGGCACTGGCTCTCATGACCCTCTCCATGAAGAGGGCGCGAAAGACTGACCACTGGTCAACCGTCTCCAGAATTACTCCCGTCGGCTCACTCAAGACGGACTCCAGGCCCCGAAGTCCCACCTGGGACAACAAGTCCCAGCCCGTCACCCTCCTACCCTCCGACACAAACATTTTCATCCGGCGACTCCCTTCCATGACTGCCTCCTGGCGATCCAAGAAGGTCAAGCAACAACAACAGCAAAAATCGTCGAAAACCGAAACCGAGACCACAAAACCGAGGTCGTCTTCTCCTTCCTCGGCGTCATCAACGACCTCGACGCAGACAAAGTCCCCGAAGGCTCAGCCCACTCTCAAGACAAAACTCAATATGCAAACGCAACTCTCAAGAACAGTACAATTCATTTAGGATCTGATTAAATTCTGTACTGTATTGCTCTGATAGAAACAAAACGCCAGATATTTGTGAAAAGTGAATTTTAGAGAAGAAGTGTATCGGGAAAACTCCGGTGGGTGCGGTTTTTGCCGAAATTTTCCCAAAATAGCGAAGACCCCAGTTCAGAGTGGTCGAGATAAGAAAATGACGGTTTTACTTTGTCAGAGAAAACAGGAACACGCATAATAGAAAATGAAATCCTACCAATTTAACGGAAGGCGTTGTGACTTTTACTTTACCACACATTTAGGGAAAGTAAAATGTGCAGGGAAAGTTGAGTAATTCTTTTTCAGGAAATCTTTCAAAATGTTGGGACTCGCTTAAGATTTAGATTGAGTCTAATTTTAGATATCAATGAAATACAACCCTATAAAATAAATGAATAAATTATAGACGTTACTCAGAAGAATTTTTGAAATGCTACATAGGTAAAGGTTTGATTGCAGTGGAAATAGACTCAGGCAAATAACACTGACTTAACTCACTCCCTGTGTACTTAATTTCGTGCTTCTGCAAATCAACTGAGACAAAGACAAAGAAAATAAATTATCCAAGTCAGAAGGTCGGAACCGAAAATAGTGCTGGATTAGCCAAATCATGTGAGTTAATAAAAATATTTTCCATTTCAGCCAGAATCCGGTTCAAACATTGACTGAATCGTCAGGACAGAAAAATGCATGTTGCCTGTCACATCATTCACATTTTCGCTATAAATTTTCGTAATAGTATTTGCAGTATGGCGGCTGGTTTCGTTGGTTGGTTCAGTTCTACTGCATTCGCTTTGTATCAACTGGCAATTTTTATCCATCATTTACTGATTAAAGTTAGTTTTGAGGTTTGATCTTCCACTGCGTTTGGATACTATTTCTGTTTTGCGCACCAACCAACTATAGAGTCACGTTATTTAGCAACATTTCGATTGTTATAGTGATTATCATACATAACCCAGGTAAAATCTCAAGGTATTACGAATTAAATTCAGTTATTATAGAATGGCTGGCACAAAGGACATTAAAATTAGACTCACACTCTAGCCTATGCACTTTACGTGACGTAGCATGTTGAAAGTTCCTACACTTGAAACTTGAAAGCGAATTCCGGTTTTAGCTTAGGTATTCCGCAGAGCAGTGAGCACCAGTTGATCAGTCGGTTTAATTAGAACTGGTGCGCTTTAAGCTGCAGCCTGCGACTTAGGTACATGAAGTTTTCGGTCTATTGGTGATGAGCAGGTATTTCGTTCCATTAGTTGGGTCAAACCTTTGTTCAGTTTGTGCCAACCCGGTTGAGCCAATTATACAGGCTATCTCTAGAAGTCAGAATTTCGACGCTGCTAAGGCAGACACGCACCTGTGCGTAATTTTCGCAAAACCTAACCGATTTGGTTAACAATTTATATGGATGCATTTGAATACATTACGGATCAATTTGCAGCAAAATTTTAAGACTTTTTTGGTCGCCCTTGGTTATAGGTATGTTAGACACCCCTTGATAGTGTTGTGCACCGGCCCTGTCTAGACCGGCTGGCCGGCGGCCGAGAACAGGCCGGCCGGTTACAAGCCGACCGGTCAAATGTAAGGCGGCCGACCGGCCAGTGACCGTTTCTGCAGGTATCGCCTTAAACTTGCTAAAATCTGCCTTGAAAACTATCAAAAATCTTAATTTTTATTTGATTTTGGATAGTCTGCGAAAAGTTGCACCGGCCAGCCGGCCGGCCGGTGAGGGCCGGTTCACCGGCCGGCCGGCCGTTGCTGGGCCGGCGGCCGCCGGCCGGCCGGCCGGTTCTGGGCGGGCGGCCACCGGCCGGCCGGCGTCGCGAGCTGGGCCGGCCGGCGCCGGCCGGCCCACGAAAAATTGGGCCGGTGAACAATACTCCCTTGATCGTTTGCGCCCCACCCCCAGCCCTACCCCAAACCATACAAATTTAAAAGTTAGAAAAATCAAAGGTTACGGCTGGGGAAGGAAAAGCGTAAAACATCCTTTAAAATTTGTAAAATTTTGAAGTTTTGCTGCAGGTCCAACAGAAATGCCTTCAAATGCATCCATACCAAATTTGAACTAAATCGGTTCAGTTTTGCGAAAGTTACGCTCAGATGTGCGTCTGCCTTAGTATCGCCAGCAGAATTTCTAATGAGTGTTTTTGCCAACAACTACGTAATTCTTTTTTTCCACGTGAAATTGCAAACTGATAATGACAACAGAATTTGACGAAAACAGCAGTGCTGAAGAATGGAAATTTTGATAACAGCCATTAAATGTTAAACTGTGGTTTTAAACATTCAATTTTCAACCTTTTCAAACAAAAACCAAAACGATATAAATGAAAGATGACTGACCTGACCCCTTCAAAATTCGAAACTGGAATTATGCATGTGTGTGTAAAACTTGCAATTAGAAAGAATAGCCTACAGTTTGCAACTATTTATGAGTGTGTTTGTGCCAAGTTTACCGTTTTAGCACTTTCAGTAGCAAAACGAGAGAGAAAGCTGCGATTATATCTGTATTTGTTTATAGATTGGATTTTCCTGAAGACAATAAGTTCTGGTAGCACTCTTTCCGTCTCTCTGAAATTTGAAGTGGTGTTAGCGGGCCTTTGTTGCAAAGAAAGAAGGGTAGAAAGCAGCCGCCTCCCATAAAGTTTCTACTTAATATACTCTACATCAATTTCCAAAAACGATAACCACTCCAACAACTGCTTTCTCTTTTTAATAGATTCAGCATCTAATTGATATGAACCAGTTGAATGCTGTTAGCAGGAGCATCTGTTGCCTAGCCCTGTTTCTTGTGGCTTGTCGGTAAGCATAACATTGCCATTACTTTAATACTTCCATTTACTTCATCGTATGGTCTGTTAAACTTGGCGTTGAATCTGGATTAACCCATGATGGCCCATGTCAAGATAAAAGTCACTTTTTGATGAGTTCTGATCTACCAATTGTTTTTCTTGAAGCTTTTATTTTCATGGAGGTTCTTGGGGTTCTGAGGGTTCTTAATTTTTTGTAGAGATTTGACCTATAATTATGTGTAGTTTCATTTTTTGATGGGGGTTCTGGGGGTTCTTAACTTTTTGATGAGATTTGATCCGTAACTACATAATATTTAGCTTCAAATTTTTGATGGAGGTTCTGGGTGTTCTGGGGGGTTCTAAAATTTTTTCAGGAGATTTGATCCTCTACTATCTAGTTTTAAGTGTTTGCTGGAGGTTCTGTGGGTTAGGGAGTCCGGAGATTTTGAAAAGTGTGTGCGTTACCTGAACTTAGATCTATTGCGATCTTGTTCATCTTTTCGTCGGCTCCGACTGATACCTATATTGTGCGCATTGGATGTTAGTCAAACAAATTTTTCAGTCTAAATTTTTGAGAGAAGCCAGGAGGACCCCCCCCCCCAGCACACCCCGGTTATATGGCACAAATTGGATGACCGAGATACAAATATACACGTTATCAACATATGATGAAGGAAAGTGTCAGATAGAAAAAATCCACAACATAGTCACGTAGCCATAGTCATTGAGTAGTGGATACAAACGCATGAAAAAAATTTGAGAACCTCCTTTTTTTCTGACGGGGGTTCTGGGGGTTCTAACTTTTATCTTGACATGGGCCGAAAACATGATTTATAATGAACGATTAAATGGCATGAAGTAAGATTCCTTACGTAAAATCAAATTGATGAAATTGATAATTGGAAGATTCAAATATTGTAATAATATCTATTATTTTAGATCGACAGATGTGTCAGAGTGGCTGAGAGAGATGAATGCGAAAGCAAAACAGCAGAACCGAGAATCGGAATTGCTGTCCTACAAATGGGCGACGAATATCACGGACGCGAATGCGGAGGCGAAGTTGGCGGCCTCGATCGCCCACGACAAACTGATCGATCAGATCGCCCAGAGTGCCTCCCAGTTCGATCCGGACTCCATCCCAGATCCAGACCTCAGACGAGAGATCCTCCTCTGGAGAGAGGCTCGATTCTCACTCGCCCCGGAGAAACTCCGCCAACTCAACACCATCATCAAGGACATGGCAACAATCTACAGCTCGGCCAAAGTGTGCGCCCGGAATTCCTCGGATTGCAGTGAAAAGTGGGCACTCACTCCGGACCTGGAGAACATCCTGGAATCATCGACGGACTATGACCTGCTCACCTACGTCTGGAAGGAGTGGCGTCAGGAGACGGGAGCCAAGATGCGGAATCTATATCAAAAATATATCGAGTTGGAAAACGAAGGATCGAGGGCCGCCGGATTCCGGGACTCGGGGGAGCGATGGAGACGCGGATACGAAATGGATGATCCGGAATTTAGGGATCACGTGGAGTCCCTCTGGTCCGAGATTCTCCCCTTCTACGAGGAATTGCACACCTTCGTACGGTCTCGACTCACCGGCCTGTATGGCCAGGAGAAGGTCGATGCGAAAAGCGAGATTCCGGGACAACTGCTTGGAAACATGTGGGCCCAGTCCTTCAACGAGAAGGAGTCACTCTTCAGACCCTATCCAGAGGAGCACAGTGACAATTTGGACGAACGACTCAAGAGTCTAGGCTATGACGCGCGACGTATTGTGGAAACGGCAGAGGATTTCTTCGTCAGCCTCGGGCTGCCGTCGCTACCGGAAGGGTTCTGGCAGAAGTCCATGATCGAGAAACCGAAGGACGGTCGGGAAGTGGTCTGTCACGCCTCAGCCTGGGACTTCTACCAGAAGGGGGACGTCGCCATCAAGATGTGCACTCAGGTCAACATGAGAGACTTCGACGTCGTCCACCACGAGCTGGGTCACATCTACTACTATCTCGCCTACCAGGACCAGGACTACATCTTCATGGACGGCGCCAACCCCGGGTTCCACGAGGCCGTCGGGGACACCATGTTCCTTTCCGCTCACGCCAGCAGTTATCTCAAGAGACGGGAACTGATCACTGGTGAGATTTCGGAAAAACAGGAACTGAATCGCCTGATGGCTCTCGCCTTGGATTTTGTGGCCTTCTATCCCTTTGCCTATCTGATGGATCTATACCGGTGGAGAATTTTCAGCGGGGAAATCCCGACGACGGAATTGAACGGAGCCTGGTGGCAGTTGCGAAATCAGTACCAGGGGATCAAGGCCCCGCTGGATCGCTCCGAGACGGACTTTGATCCGGGGGCAAAGTATCACATTGCCAACTCTGTACCCTACATCAGGTATTTCGTGGCCCGAATTCTGGTCTTCCAATTCCATGAATCCCTGTGTAAGCATGTGAACGCGTCCCTGCCTCTCCATCAGTGCGCCATCTATGGGAACAGAGCGGCTGGAACTCAACTGTGGGAGACACTCAAGTTGGGTTCCTCCAAACCCTGGCCGGAAGCCCTGGAGATGATATCCGGTCGACGGGATGTGAGCGCGCAGCCGCTGCTGAGATACTTCCAACCGCTGCGAGAGTGGCTGGAACAGGAGAACGCCCGGCTGGGGAACTGCTACGGATGGGGCGCCGACTGGCCCCAGCACTACAAGCTCAAACAGCCTAGGTGTAAGTTTTGGCTGGCAGATTCTAAGCGATACATTATTTAGAAAAGTATATAACACATTTACGCAAAAACGACTAATATTAAAATATTGGACCCGGGAAAATTTTTAGTTTTTGTCGGGTTAAGTAGGACGTGCGGCACCTGGAATGAAGGCTCTAACCGTAGAGGAATGGCGGAATTATAAACGTGTCATATTAAGCCTACACAGTCCTGTAGCCTACTGGTGTCAAACAAAGCTGATGCACAGGCACTATTACTTCTGGATCGGATGTAACAAACATAAAAAGGCTACAGATATATAATGGAATCAAATTGAGCTTAACATTATGAAAATAGGCAGGCTCTCGGTTCAGCTCGAGAACCATGGTGTGCGCGCTGACGCCCACCCTCCCCCACAAACGTGTATCTAGTGATTGACCCTCACACTAATCATCATACCATGGTGGATTTCACTAGGGTCTTATATTTTGGGGATGGTTGACTGACTAGGGTCTGACTTGTGGGGGATCACTAGGTACACGTTTGTGGAGGAGGGCGTCGGCGTGCAGAGCATGGTTCTCGAGCTGATAACAGAAAATCTGCTTTCTGTCACACTCATATCGTTACGTGCTCTTGCTACTGCATATGTATTTGTTTTAGGCTCTGCCGGCGCAACTGTAGCGGGTACCTGGGCAGTTGTATTGGCAATGATTCCCTTGATTGGGAGACGACTGATGCCAACTTAATGAACCTACCCAGTTGCGCTGTCGCTCTTCCACGAAGCCACGTTCAATCAAGGCCTTTCTGAATTTAGGTTATTATTCTGATATTTTAAGACATTATATTTCACTTATCTTGCTTAGCAAATAAAGGACTGAATGTTATGCAATGATATATGCCCGGAACAAAACGCAGTCTAAGCGCGAAAAACACTTCTCCTACACAAAATTTATATATCCATTTAGTTGTGGCCCGGGCACAACTCTACTACTAACAGTAGAGTTAGATGTGCGGTCCAAAGCACTGGGCTACAAGAACCGTACGTATCATTGCCAAAGCACTCTATATATCTGAAATTTATCTAATCCAAAAACTCGTATCTGAAACTAGCTTCTTTAGGCATGTGATGGTTGGTTACCACCAACTTCGAGGCAGAGCTCAACACAATCTACAAGAAATCGGGCGTTACCTCTACAGCAAATGGGAACCTGGTAGGCCTGCATATCCTTCCGTAGCGCACAAAACTCCTACCTAACTCGGAACGACGACTGTACTTTCTTGAACTAGTCTCCTTGGAGATTTAGGACGCCGTGGTAACCTCCAGAAGTTTGGGTAAACTGAGCGATCAGCAGGTTTTGAGATTTGGTTCAGTCGACATAAATTAACATGCCAGCTTCCACACTAATTCTCTATCAATCTAGCCAACTGATTCAAATTCAGACCACAAAAGCAGTTTATTGTGCCTCGCCACAGAACAACTGAATGCAAATAAAGATAGAGAACATTGACAGATAAAATCCAAGTTTTTCTCAAAATTAAGCCAAACTTTGCTGCCAAATTTGTAAAATGGTTTAAATGTTCATTCCCAAAAATCCTCCAAACATCTGTCAGTTTACCAGAAAAAACCGTTTCAAAATTTCTGGGTATGGGTTTGCCACGACTGAAATCCGAAGCTCAGGCCGCCTATGATTTTATGCACAAAGAATACTACAGAATAGTACAGTACCAAAGAAAAACAACATAAAATATACGAAGCACATAACAAAGCATGAATCAGTCACAATCACAGCCGTGAACTGAAGAGAAGTAGGTAGTAGAGTACGAGCCCTCTCCCTTTATAGGTTGGACTAAACCGCTTCGATAATCTCTGGGATAAAAGCCAGCCTGTTGCATCTATCCAGAACGAAAATGAGTTTAAACTCTCCGTTTATGAAATTACAAAAACGTAGCAAAAACACGAGGGAAGGGAGGAATAATCCAGAACTCTATGGTAAATCTCCGAAACAGATGGAAACTAAATCATACACGACTACAATTTGTGATGAAGATAACATCACAAGGGGCACACGTGCCACAGAACAATACGAGATATGTGCAGGGGCGTAGCCAGGGGGGTGGTCCAGTGGGTCCGGACCCCCTTTTCGGACAATTATTCGAAGTTTTAGCTATTTTTTGCCGAAATTTGGCCATTTTTGAGGATAAATTAGGCTCGGACTTCCCCCCCCCCTTTTCGGGTTGGACCCCTTCTTTTTAAAATCCTGGATACGCCCCTGGATAATATGTGACACACTTCTCAACATAGATGCACAAAAGTCAAAACAGACAGACACAGCAACGATGGCTACAGTAAACAATGACAATACTAATCACTGTTGCTATTCTAATGACACAAATATCAGCTATATTACGTAGTGTAGTAGTCAGCTGCCTACTAGAAGGGAATCACTGGAATAAAACACATATAATAAAACAAAAACAAACCAACAAACAAACGAACAATGCAACATGGGATGACTAGATAAGGCAGAGGAGGAGGATTGTCCCCCAACAAAATCCAACAACAGGGCAGATCACAAGGTATCATCAAGGAAAGTAACACTGAGAGCTCACAATGTCAAAGCAACACCACGCTAAAACCAACTCCTGTATAACCGAAAACCAATCTACCATCAACACTACGGATCTCAGGCTAACCACGCATACCTATACTTTAAAACAGTCATTGTCTTCAAATATACAGCTTATGTTAAAGAAATAGCTTCAAATTGAGATGTAGGGAACACCTCAGAAATGGCGGAAAAGACAGACAACATGCAATGTGTAACACAGACGAAATAAAATACCGAGTACATTGTACTAAGCAATAAAATAGGTAGAATATACTGTCCTCAAAATAAGAAAACGATAACATGAAGTAACAGACATAAGCATTATCTTTATGATTGGATTTTGTTTTTTTGGCAACAATACACTACACAGTACACACATTCCAGCATAAATGCAAAACAATCAAAATGCAAAAAAGCCAAGACATAAGGCTAACACACCCACAAATCTTATTTTACAGAAACTCATGAAAAAGTTAGAGTCCCACCAAAATTATCAGACAAATTAAAAAGGAAATTGGAAAACAAGTTCCCTCAAAGCAATTCTTTCTTTTCCAATGAATATTTTAGCAATCATACAGAATACACATCTGTTCAAAAACATCACAGATATAGATTAAGGCAGAAGCAGGCAATACAAGCACAAATACAGACAGCAAACAGCTTAACACGAAGAAGAATTTATGCGGTAGTTTTTTGGAACATACCATTAGTATTATTATTAGTACCTTTCCCATTTCCATTACTACACAAGTAGAAATGGCGTCCATATCATACAACTGTCGCAACAACAATTTTAACCGTGCACGATAAGGTAAACTGACATAAATCAGTTGAAAACCGTTAAGGTGCATTCATAGTTCCTTTCGCAAGCAGACGCGCGTATGGAAGCGTCTGCATGCGTTCATGAGCATGAATACGTTACAATTACTTTTAAACGGTTTAAACGGCATGTTACAATCTGAGGTGTCGACGCGCGTCTCTATGCGTTCGCGATTACGAATGCACCTTTAAACTGGACAGTGGGACCTACTAGGGCTTAAGTAAGGGCTAAAACTAATGCAAGATAAATAGAGGTAAATAATCTATGATAAAAGAGTATAAAAGATAGCAGCAATAAAGCATGACTCGGATCACAACCAAACCAACTGAGAAGAATATGTACCTCCGAGTCCCCAGCAAAGTTAACACACAGTCTCACAAAACAAAATAATAAAACAAAACATTCACGTAATAAAAAAGGCCACAATAATTGCCAGAGAACTGATTGACAAGAACTCATCACATTTGACTAGCTCACATGGCAGAGAGATAAACATCATAAACAGGAATACATTTTATAGGAACAAGTTAGGTTACATACCACGCATCCTAGTTTTCATGGTGTCTATATATTTTAAGAACAAATGAATTGCCTATCTAATTACCAAATTAATTGTAAGAATTCCATATCGTTTCTATACATTCAGTCGCCCGACTCGTACTTCAAAAAGGCCCAATCCATCTTTACTTAGTTACTCAATCTTCACTGTTAGTAAAAGTTTACCAATAGCTTGAAGAATATTCTCTTGAATGAATGAATGAATGGCAGGGTGAAACCGCCCCCCTCACACGCCTTCATTGATATAAAAAAATGTTTATATCCTTCTGTATGGCGTTGAGGGGCCCACCCACTAGCGTAGATACGGGGCGGGCGGGGCGGGCGGCCGCCCTCCCCGAAATAATGGCTTTGCCCCCCTGAAAATTTGGGCAAACGAAAAATTTTACGCCCGCGCGGAGCGCGGGCGTTTAATGTGATTAGAAACATGCACAAATTGTACATTAATGCTTCAAAATAGCTCAACATTGATGCATTTTCTACACCATTAAAAAATTTTTGCGCCTTCGGCGCGAATTTTGGCTATTTACATTATCAAAATTATTATTTTTCATTAAGCATGCTAACGAATGTTTGTATATATAACTAGTTGCTTTGCAGTTTTGCTGTTAAATATCTGCGTTATTCCCAACATCTCAGCTTCGGCATAATTGGTTGATATGATCAGGATACGCAGTTCTTAATGGGAGCATCCTAATAGTTTGAGTTTTCGGACAAGACAGTAAACGTAGAAAATAGCAAATATATAAAGGTGCGAAATGTTGTTAGACAATTGATAAATCATTGTAAAGAATTAAATGTTTCAATAGCGTTTAATGGCGAACTTTAAAAATTTTCTCAACTTCTGGGGGGCTCCGCCCCCCAGACCCCCCGTTTGGGACTTGTGTACCTATTATAATTAGACCTCTGCTAGTTTGCTTTACTTTACCTTGGTTTACCTGCTTTCTAGTTCTGTTATTAACTGCATTATACCAAACATGATCTGCCTTCAACGACGGATAATGGATATGCTTAGAATACCCTGTTCCAAATGGGAGCATCTTAGTCTTAGTTTTCGTACGGGATTGTGGAAGTCAAAAATTTAAATAGGTAGCAAATTAAACTACAAAATTTAGTTTGGGAACTGATAATATACAATGCAAAGAATTCAATGTTTCAGCAGCGTTTTAACGGCAAAATTTAAAAATTTTCTCAACTTCTGGGGGGCTCCGCCCCCCAGACCCCCCGCTTTGGGTTTTTGCGTGCCGCTTTCGGTTACAACAGCATTAAGCTATGTATATATATATATATATATATGTACTGAACTAGAAAACTTATATTACCAGGTAAAGTTACAGCATATGTAGCGTGCATACAATTATTGCGCAAAAAATGAAATTTACCCCCCCCCAGCCTTCGGTCAACACCGCCCCCCCTGAAAATTTTTCGTACCTACGCTACTGGGCCCACCTCTAGCATCCGTGCTTCCATTCTAATGTCCCTAGTTATAAACTCAACATAATAACATTCATCATATAAAATTAAATGGTATATATACGTATACAACTAGCTGGCGGCCCCAATGGAAGCACAGATACCTACTGAGACAACTCATAAGAACAAAAGGTAAGTTTAGAGGAGAAATTAAATTTGCTAAAGGAGAATTTCACCTATTAACCTTTTTTAAAAAATGTAAAAAAAGAAAAGAAAAACTGTTACGAAGAAAAATTATATAAGAAAAGTTTGTATATAAGATATATAACACGGGGTTTTCACATACAGAATCATATAAATATATATTATATATGTGTATATATATACGCACATATATAAGTCAAAAAGGCATTTTATGTATATACTGGAATTCATCGTTCATATATCCGAAAGATAAAATTAATAATAAAGATGCTGACGCATTTTTAAGAACTTCATATCACGTACATATATGTGTATATATGCCGAAATTTCAAAGTGATTTGCCTTGACATGCACAGCATGTCCTCGTCTCAGCTCCCCTTTGGCGTCGGCATACCACGCCCTGTCTACCTACCCATATGTGCTTACCCACCATAAAAGAGCTGCAGCAAAACCAAGTAATTATAAAACAAAAAGTACATATATATGTTTATATATATATACGTATACATGAGTACAGTATTTATAAATGAGATGCGTAAGAGAACCGTATATAATCTATTTGCCATCCGTTCATCCTGATGATTAGGGATGACAAATAGAGCTTTGCTGCAGGGGCTTCTCTTTTAATGGAGGAACGTGGCATGCCTGAAAGCATATATGTATAGTCAACGCTATGCATGTATGCAAGCCATTCATTCATTATCTTTTCTGGCGCTTTCCCCGCCTTTATTTATGAAAAAAAAATCGTTTTATACAATGACAAGTCATAGGGCCGACTTCAAGAGGAACACGCTACCAGCAAGAAAGCCCTTCCAGCTCGTAAGCGTACTACACGATCTACAGTAGATTCTAAACAGTATAAAATCCACCATGCCATATATAAGAAATGAGGTGGGTCCCCCCCCCCAAATAAAAGAGAGAAAGAGTGCGAGTTTGCTTAATTGAATAGTATGCACCCCCTCCCCACTAATGTAAACCGATTTGATAGGGTACCCTGGGATTGAGAAGAAGGGAGAACTACCAAATCTCGGGATAGATGAGCTCACACTTGAGTAGTTTGTCATGGAGGGTCCCGATGAGGAGATGCTTGTCGAATCGGACGGCGACGGAGCCGCCACTCAGCGTTGCCCCGTCGCTGGCGAACACCTCCTTCACCGTCCAGTCCTTACGGGTCACACGGCCCTTCAGCTGGAGGACCTAAACACAAAACACAAACTAAGGTAGCAGTTACAGGGGATGGTTCTCCCTGGGTAAGAGCGCTCATCGCGCCCATTGGCTCTCTCCTGTTTCGGACTAAGGCTTTGCCTTAGCGACTGCAGCCAGGCGTTTTTATTATTTCTCTATGATAAGCTAAATTACACCGTTGGATATTCATTCAGTACACACCATTTTAGACTAATACAGCAGCCAACCATGGTTTTTTGTGTGTAAAATACTGTGTATTTACACAAAAAAATAAATTTACACAGTGAAAAACTAATTTACACACCAAAATACACAGCCAAATTTTCGAAAACTTTTGAAAAAGTGCTCTAATGAAGTAAACGCAGCCTGGCAGTTAATGTAAAGACAGCCATGAAGGATACAAGGCGCTAATCATGAAGAAATAATGAAAAACGCCTGTCTGTAATCACTAAGGCAAAAGCCTTAGTCCGAACAGGAGAGAGCCAATGGGCGCGATAACCGCTCTTGTCTTACCTAATCTCTGGAGCTGCTACCTGGTTGCCCAAAAAGGACAGCCAATTTGGTTATGCCAACAACAACCTATACACGTAGACTACAAAGCTACAGCGTTTACACTATTGCAGCGATAAGTACCTGTGTGGGTGAAATCATGGTCTTTGGTCGTCCCTCGTGACTGAAGTATCGGAATTTGACTGGATGGGCGGCGACCCAGAGGTCCCCCGTCGTCTTGTCCTGGAACACGTTGTCCGGAGACGTCTTCAGTTCGATCTTCTGAAACATAACAGATAAAATGGACAATGCGGAATCAACAGAGGGCAGGAGGTGGAGGCAGAGTAACTACTTTGTCCCGTCTGGGATTCCACTGCCATCTCTTTCTTTCTTTGTTTGAGGATGCTTTTGCATCCTGTGTAGGACAGGGCAACAGTCTTGATAGCGGAAAAACGAGGCAATGGGAGTACAATTTTACTAAAATAAAATAATGGAACCATTATTGCAGCGCTCAATGAAAAAGTAGGAAAATGTTTATGTAGTTTTTTAAAAGGAAAAACTCAGGAAAGAGTATCTGGGAAAGGAGTTCTTAGACAGGTAAGTGTATGCGTAAATAGCAAGCGAAAAGACGCGTCCACTTTGCAGGCTGGATTTTTGGACATGATTGTTTGGGGGACTTTAGTCTCCCACTTCCGTAGAAACCCTAGACGACAGCAGTAAAGTAATACATATACAGGAAGCAGCAGACCACGTGTCCCTGATGCCTCAAACAGAAGTAGTTTTATCAGTAACCTATACCCATTAACCATAAACAAGGCCACACACAGGGGAAATGTTTAAGGGTCTAGAGCCACCCCCCTTGGGATGACATGAGGTGTAAAATTTTCTACAACTGTTATAGCAAATCTTGCAAGGTTCAAAAAAAATTAAGAATTAATTAAGCACTCAGGTATATTTTTGAGAAAAAAGCTCGATCATTTTTCAACCTTAAATGCGCTTAAATGTTAGAATTTCGTTCAAGCTTGGCCTTGGACCCTCCACTTTCTAAAATCCTGGGTGGGGACCTGCACATTGAGGCCTGCGGTAACGAAAACGTACATCGTATTCCGAGATGCTCCCATTGGCATAGGAGTCAATCTTGAAGACCTGAACCGTCCCTCCAGTCAACGAGGAAATGTACAGGTACCTGCAAAGCAAACTATTTTCATTAGTCCATGCCCAGCAAAACATCTTCACCCATCTGTAGTCCCTTTGCAAAAAACGAAGATGTTACATTTTGCAAAGTCAGCGCCAAACTCCAAAATCACAAAAAACAGTAGGCTGTAAGAAAATGCTAAGGTGTTACCGTCTCGACTTGTCCAGATAGATGCCGTTGGGAGTCTGCATCCAACGCTTCACATAGCGTCCCTTTTGCCCGTTGAAGTAGACGATGTCCCCGACGGCCAGGCCCAGGAACAACTCAGCGCTCTGGGCCCACGTACGATTCGAATAGTGGAAGTTCGTCGCGTAGAACTTGTCCGTTCCCACACAGGCTATGTCTTGCAGGCTGAAAAACACAAACAAGCCTAATCACAACTCATTTAGCACTAACATTTTAAATAAAATCATGCGAAATAAAATTTATGCTAAGAAAGAAATGTAATAATCTCACGAAATAATAACAAAAACTAATTTATCAGATGAAGAAGAAACAGGAAAGAGGTAGAATTACAGAAGAGACAGAAAAGGAAAGGATAAAGAAATAAACTTTAACCAAGAGAAATGTATAGAAGAAAACTAACACAGAATTGAGTTAAGGAAATTCAATGGGGTTGATCAACTGAAACAGAGAGCAGAAAAGCAACATACAAAATAAAGAAAAAGAAACAACACAAAAACTACACGCGATTGCAAGTATTAAAATGTGAATGTGATATCAATCCTACATACAGGCAGGCAGGCATAGTTACTTCCCGTCCGCTAGCCATCCTGTATACACTCCATACATCGTTATCTCCAAGCCGGGTACAGCACATGTAAACAGGACGCGGGACTGTAAAAATTTTCTGATGTTACAGAAAAACGCGTGGGAAACGCTACAGCTTACTCAACAGGGTACGTCTAAAGTCAAAAGAAGAGAAAATGGCAACAGACGCAATTAAATAATAACCTGTGAAAGTGCTGGGAATCTCTGAGCGTCTTGACATAGTCCAATTCCTTCTTCTCAATGTTGAGGGTGAAGACGTCCACCCTGTCCCCGCGCGGATGGTGATTGATGATGTAGATGAACGTCTTACCTAAAATTAGGACAAAGAAGAAACTAACCTAACCAGTGAAACCGATTCTCTGCCAAACAATACTCTGAAAGCTCCATCTTTCTTGCCCCACGCAATTTATATATAGAAGACCTTAAACATTAAAATAACATCCTTTTCCGATACAAAGGACGATAATTTGGTAAATAAAAAAAATCTTTATTGCGCAATCAAATCACCAAACGTGCCCCGGGGAAAATTTACAGTACAGTTGAGCACAACCTCAGCCTCGCCAAAAACATTGATTTGCATACACCGTTTGTTTTTGTAAACTAGTGATGGACACTGGAAATTCAGATACGTACATAATTTCTATAACCGGATAATATCCAATTTGAAAAATATCCGGTATCAGCTTTGTGAATTTCTATCTGTGAAAACGAAAAATGTTCTTAAACCTGAATTCTGAAGTGGCGGACATGCGTAATGAAAAATATCCCGTGTCCATAACTGGTAATAACCTTTCTTTCCCTGTCATTACATCAATAAAATGAGGTAAACACTGGCTTGCTGCAGGATCCACGACGGATACAAGCATTAATCATAAAGAAATATTGAAAAACGCCTGCCTGCAGTCACTAAGGCAAAGTCATTTCTAAAGGCAAAGGCGAAATTTCCAAAGGCAATGACATTTTTCCGGCCGGTATGTCCGCGCGTGAGCCAACTATTATACTTTAAGGAGGACTGAAATTATGCTCCCTTCTAAAGATCAGTCACAGAGACGATTACTAACACAGACAATAGTTACTCCTAAAGAGAGAGGGAAAGAGTGAGACCTTGTTTTCCAGTCCAAGAGGAGAGACCGTGTGGATTGAAGGTTTTGAGTGACATCTTGGACTTGGTGTTGATGGTCAGTTCCCAGGCAGTACTCCCCGTGAAGTTGTACAGATAGATCTTCCCTTTCACTGTATCATTCAGCTCCGCAGTCGGATAGTACTTCAAGCCCTGATCATAGAACAAACAGAAATACGTATACTCAAACAAAGACGGATACAATTATGATGATAAATTCACAACTCTGGGCACGCAAACTGTAGACACATATATACTTGAAAGACTACGTTCGTAGATTTGTCGTGCTGTATCTGCTAAGCAGAATACAGCCTAACATTTTCTCGTTTTCATGAACAGGATTTAGGATCAAGAGCACTCTTTAGCAAATCACGTATTACGCAGCGCAGCATTTCAAATTTTCGCAAACGATAGATGCATTGTGTGTAGTATAGGGTTGGTTTTTTCCGAAAAAAAGATTGCCGGAAAAAACCTTTTTTCCGGTTTTTTCCCATTTTTTCCGGTCACCCCAAAATTCACCAATGTGCTAAAAGTTGTGTTATTTCATGTTTCTGCATGCATAAAAGCAGTTTTCAATATATTTAATAACCCCACCGTGTAGTGCGCACTTACACAAGCGGTTACAAAGGTTTCAGTCCCGCCCCGAAAGGGGAACCACACGGGCTATGGCATCGGGCGCGTCCCCCTGTGCGAATGGGGGAACGCCACATCGTGGGGTACCGGCGATGTGGTACCTGTACACCCTTTTGGGTCAGGCGTGGACAATACGACCCTGCTTTGCTCAGGTTGGGTTTCAGTGCTTGCCTCTGTGGCAGACGCTGCCAACGGCACTTCCTGCCGACAGCGGGGAAGAGGGGAGGTTGAGGCTGGGCTTGCTGAGCTGTCTGGCGGACGGCTCTTAAGGCTAACCTGGCTTCCCTCCTTGATGCCCTGCTGTTCAGGTGGGAGGAGCCGGGACGTGGTTGCTGCTGCGGCTGTTTCTGTCGTTTGTGGTGCGTGGGGCTCGGCTACTGGTTGTGGGTAGCTGAGTGGCGGAGACTGGACTGTCTGGCGGACTGTCATCACGTCGACGCTATCTTGGTGGCCTGCGGCCCGCGGTCGGGTTGCATGCGCTGCGCACGGTGGGGGCAGGGGGGCAGGTTTATGAAAGCCTGGCCTCAGATATGGCAGGCCCCCGCTGTCACCTCCTTTCTCTTTTTCCCTCATTCTTAAGTTGACAGCGGATTTTAAATACATTATACCCATCAAAACCTAAAATTTTTATACGGCCCCGGTTAATTTGCCGGTTTTATTATTGTATCCCTGAGAATCCAGGGTAGACTGGAGGTTAATTCCCTGGCCTGGCTCTAAACATGCTTAGAGTCTGAGAGAACACACCGCTCCTCCGTAGGGGTTAAAGATTCGGAGGCTCCCTTTTCTCAGCGGGGAGTTTATCTTAGCTGGGAACTCTCTTTCCCCGGTGGAGAGTATACTAAACACCGGGGACTGCGTAGCACTTTGCGACAATTATGCGCTGACCCCAACTCCGGAAGGAGCTCGAAAGGGCTACCTTATCGGATAAGGGTGATGTAACTATGGTGGAGAACGGAGCTTAGGTGTGATATTCGTACCTATTCTCCTGCTTTTCAAAGGTATTACCATCCTTTGGTGGTGGGCTTAGCTCATGAGAAAAATGTGACTTCTGGCTGTGTCTGTATTAGAGCTGATCCGTGTTTTTTTGTTAGGATCCGTAGACTTCATTTTGTGAGTTGCTAAAGCCTTCGTTTTATGGTAGGCAGCAAATGGTCTGTTTCGGTATAAGTGGGTTTTTGTAGAGCTTGGTAGGGCTCTTAGTTATTCCGGTCTAAATTGTTATGTGCTGTTTTGCTGTATGTAATTGTACGGTAATCTGTTGCATTGTGCAGTGTAATGTGCTGTAATGTACGAATTGTATTGTGTAATAATGTGCCACATGTGCGACCTCGGCATCGACGAACTGATCCCGGATGCAGCCTTCGATGAACGGACTCAGTCACTTCGGACCCCTAAATGTCGGGACGCAAAGCCTCAAACCAGAGGCATCACAGTGGGATGATCCTATCCTGCTGGAGTTGAACCATGCAAATGGATCGACTGTCCCGCCCCTAAGTAACCTAAGTAAGTAAAGGTTTCAGTCTTGATTCAGGAATTAATTTTTTCAGAAGACAATACTGTAGAATATACTACAGGTGACTTCTGTATACCGTGACGGTTCTGCTAGACCTGGTCTGTGGTTTTCTGTGGTAATACACCTCGTAAAGTAAAGAATACCAGACGTTTTAAAAGGTTCTGGCTGAACATTCCAGTGTTAGACATGGAATTGTTAAGTCTACCTGAGTTACGCAACCATATACACGGCAAAAATCCATGGCAAAAAATCTTAAATTCCAGAATTAGCTCAAATTCATGGATATTGTCTTATTAGTTCAGTAAACAGTGTTTTTGATAGTTTCTTAATGTTCTGATTTCATAAATTAACTTTCAGAACATGTCTCGAATATTTTTTTCCATTTTCTTCCAATGCTTCGAAAAAATCCAAGTACAATGTGGTCAGATTTAGCATACCCCCATCTACTATGACCCACGGAAAAAGTTGTAAATAGTGCGAAATCTCAGGAAAAGTTCAGAAAACATTATATATATTCCGCTGTAGAAATCCTTAAAATAACACTAGGAACATTTTCCACCCCATCGGAAAAAATGGAAAAAAACGGAAAAAACCTTTTTTCAGTCCTTTTTTTCCGCGCCCATCTCTAGTGTAGTATACTTCAAGTAAATAGTTGGGGACCCTTTTTAATTCTCACACGGCTTTATCTCTAAACTTAAATTTTCAGCTAAATTTGAACACCGTATCCCTACAATTACGATATTCATTTAGTCTGGCAATCCAAACTGGTACCGAAAACCCTATTTGGAGTGGTGGTATGGCAATTCAGTGGTATGACCAGTTGCGAATTATTTGCGTGCAGAATAAATCCATACGTAATTACGTCACAAATTAGAAAAAGCTGCTCATCTTCTGTGGGCCCGTCCCTGGACTCCCAAAAATTTCTATAATTCCCCAAAGTTTTTGTGGTTACGATCAGTAGCATAGATACAAAAAATTTTCAGGGGGGGGCGGTTCGGACCGAAGTCTAGGGGGGGGGGTAAAATTTTATTTTTTGCTCAACAATTGTATGAGCACTACGTACACAATTTTTATAAGGTTCTTAGCTTCAATCTATTGTATCCGAAAGCGGCATGCTAAAACCCAAAAAGGGGGGGGGGTCTGGGGTGCGGAGCACACCAGGAGTTGAGAAAATTTTTCAGTTTTGCCATTAAAACGCTATTGAAACATTGAATTCTTTGCATTGTATATTATCAATTCCCAATCCAAATTTTGTAGTTTAATTTGCTATATATTCTCCACTTCTATAGTCTCGTACAAAAACTCAGACTGGATGCTCCCATTATAAATAGGGTATTCCAAGCAGCACATATCCAGTATCCACCATGTAAGGCAACCATGTTTGCAATAATGCAGTTTATGAAACTACAAAGCTGGCAAAGCAAAGTAAGCAAAGTAAAGTAAAGCAAATTAGTAAAGGTTTAATTACATATAGTATATATATAATAAATATATATATATATATATATATATATATATATATATATATATATATATATATATATATATATATATCCATATCCCCCATTACCCCGAATTCGGGCTCAGCAATTTCGAAAAATGGCCACAAAATGGAAAATGCAAAATTTTCTGTATTTGTAATCTGTATTTTCTGTAAAATTTTTAACGCTTTTTTCGTCAAAACAAGGTTTGTTTTGAAAGCTTTAGGCGTTTATACACGGTTTTAAAGCGATTTTAAGTATAAGTTTGAGGAAAAGTTTTCAAAAAATGACCATTTTTGAGCAAAATCTGATAACTTTTTGGCATGCCGTAACAATACAGTACATACCGATACAGTACATACCGATACAGTACATACCGATAACATGATAAAAATCCCCCCAACAACAACACTCCATCTTTTTTTATTAAACCAGCTATTTTTCTCATTACCTCCCCCATCAAACATCCCGTCCCCGGGCACATAGGAACCGGGGCACACCCAAAAAATTAATGTCCCTCCCCCCCGCGCCCCCAACCTCCCCCCCCTCCCACAAAAAACAACCACCGCACAAGACAAAACTAGATCCCCCTCACAACTCCTCAAATAAATGAATAATGAATGAATGAATGAATTTATTTTAATCTCACGATTAAATGATCCAATAACTAACTATAAAAACCTCAAAAAAAGAATAGAAAACCCCCCGGATTTCTTCCTTCTTCTCCCAAAATTCCCCCTCCAAATTAAATTATATCTAAACCTATACCACTATTATAGCAAGGTTAATAAAAAAAATCAAAAATCGAATTTTTGCTGCCATTTTCGCAAATAAAGTCCGATCGAAATAATTTTGGTATGTATCAACTGGTAATGATCCCCTCTATATATGGTGCAAATTTCATGCCGATAGCTCTTGTGTAGCGAGAGTAATAAAAAATTTTTGTGATTTTTTTTTGTTAACGAATTCACAAAAAAAAGATCACGGGTTCGCAAAAAAAATCACCCATGGATCTAATCTCAGAATACAGCTATGAAAATTTTCTTTTCATGTATGAATAGAGCATAGTCCATAGAGTTATTATGTAAAAAAATTTGGACCCCGAAGTTTTTTTGGGTAGGCTTAACTTCGAATTTCGGTGCTCGGCCCCCGGGTCCAAAGTGGCTACCATGACCAATTTTCTTGACACTGTTTATTGACTCCAGGAAGCTAGGAATCCACTTGTTTGGTGTTCTATTCCTCTAGTAAGCACAGCGCAAACAATTTGGCGTAGTAATTTCGCATCTGGACTGGTCACGTGACTTGGCCCAGGGTCACGTGACCTTGGTCAGGGTCACGTGACTGGTGAAAAATTTTATTTCAAGGTCCAGGAAGCCTAAAAACTGGCCTATATAGGTTTTTCGGGGCGTAGAATTCAAATTTGGCATCTGTTTTTATGTAGCTTTAGCCCACATATGTGATCCAGACCTCCCCAGGGGTCCGGAGGGTAGGGGTCATGCCTAACAGCCAGTCAGTGGGTCAGACGGGTCTGAGGTACCTAAACACATGTGCTATATAGGTTTTCGGGGTCGTAGAGCTCGAATTTGGTGTTAGTTTTGCTGTAGCAGCCATCCCGCACCTTTTTACAAAAAGTTGTGGGTGATTTTTTTTGCGAAAAAGTTCGCAAAAAAAAAATCACCCACCGTGGGCCAGCCCAGAGGTCATGGCAAGGTATCCAATATATGGCTAGATAGTGCAGAGTGTGGACATGTTACATGCATAATATGGGTTAGCTAAGCAAAGTTCATAGTGAGTAATAGCAAAATTTTCAATTTTGGTCCGGAGTTGTCCGAAGGTCGGTTTTGGGGTGGGTCGACTATTTTGGGTACCCTGGTCGAAGGAGTTGGGCCTCGGCGGTCAAACTTACATATGTTAAGGTTGGGACCTCTGGCTATTACCATGCAAAAAATTTTCCAGCTGCGGCTTGTTACTAATCCTGTAGGTGGGTGATTTTTTTTTTGCGAATTTTCGGGGTGATTTTTTTTTTGTTAACCTTGCTATACTTTGCCAAGGCAGCCAAGTTTTATAAAACTGGGGACCGTTTCCACGTTTTAAAATTAATTTGTTATTTATAAATTAAACTGCAGAAATTTTGAATTCCCAAACGGTACGCTTTCACAAACGCGCACTTTTACACACAAGCGAACACATGAGTTGACTGCGGAGGAAGGCAGATGTACTCCGCTCTCGCAACTCAAAACAAGAAACTTCAAAGTTGTCTGTTGCCAGGCGGCAACAAAATTGTTTAGAGCGTAGGCATGGCGCTGTGGTGCCAGAATATTTCCCCCCTAATTGTTGTGTACTTATCCGAGATTTTCAAGGAGTTGGCCAGTCAAGGGGGAAACCCCTTGAATGGAGCTAACGGGTGATCAGGATCCAGTGAGCGCATCGTGATCACTTCTGCCCCGGCAGTAGCCTTGCCTATGCCTCGGGTAATTGCATTTGCAATTATTCAACGCCAGACTACGGACCCTGAGCAAAATGAGTCTGGCGTTACCCCTCATCGCGAAAGCAACTGGGGTGTGGCACTAAGGGAAAAAAAAAGTTCTCAAAAATGCCAGGTAAAAAATAAGCTAAAATAGTAATTTTTACGAAAAAATCTCCGGCGAAGCCGGAAAATTGTTGAAAATTTGCCCCTATTTTGGTAAAAATTTGGGCCCCCAAAAAATCCGGGGAGGGGCGATTTCGAGGGGGTCTGCCCCCCCCCGGTAAAAAATACCCCGTAAAATATGGATACAGAGGCCCAATTCCTCCGAATATGGTGCCCAAAATAGTCGATGCTCCCAAATCCGACCCTCGGACAACTCCGGACCAAATTTGAATTGTTTTCTGATACTCCCTGTGGACTTTGTGCAGCTACCTCTATGCATGTAACATTTCCTAACTCTAAAGCGATCGAACCATGTATTGGAATCCTGCCATGTAATTAAAAAATTACTATCAACTTTTGTAAAATGCCTGACAACCACCAGGGCAAAACCGCTAGGCAACCTCAGCCCACTTCTGGCAGTTTGTCCGGCAGGATCCTCCGGACAGGGTTCATGCGGACTTTTCAGTTTCAATTTCCAGGTTTTTCCAGGTTTTTCAAGGTTTTCAGCGGCAATTTTCCAGGTTTTGTATTCTTAACTTTTGATCAAATTAGTGTAAATTTGGAGCATTTTTGGGGTACCAGGACCTTAAACCCAGCGATACACTGGATCCAAGCCCGACAACTAGGCCCCTGTCCCGACATAATTAAAGTAATGGTAGATCTGGGCTGGGTTTTTTCGGAAAAAGGGCGGAAAACTAGTTTTTCGGCTTTTCAGTGTTCCCCCTTTTTCGATAACCCCAATGGCTTTAAACTGCTTCTGGAAATCTGGAGCGCTATAAAGGTCAAATTTTAACGAATTAAAGCGTTAAACATTATTGTAAATCTACAAATAAAAATCTCGACCGCTTCAAAGAATTTTTGAAAATTTTCAATTTTTCAAATTAATTTGAAAAGCTTTCGGAAAATTTTCAACATTTTCGCAAAATTCTCAAAAATATGTATTTGAACCTGAACGTATCCAGTTTTCCAGTGCCCACCGTGCGGTAACTATTGATATTTGAAATGGGAAGAAGTTAACACAAAATAGAAGTCCGACCGAAATAAAAGATTGCTAAAAATAAATAAAAATAAAATAAATAATAATAATGTGCTTAGGCAGAAAATAAGCAACTGCAGACAAAAGAATAAATGTAGAATCGAAGAAGTAAGCCGGGGTCTAGCAGGGGCGTATCCAGGATTTTAAAAAAGGGGTGGTCCAACCCGAAAAGGGGGGGGGGGTCCGAGCCTAATTTTTTCCTCAAAAATGACCAAATTTGGGCAATAAATAGCTAAAAATTCTAAGAGTTTCCGAAAAGGGGGGTCCCTTTTTTTCTAAAATTTTCAGTATAATTTTCGATAATCGTAATTATTGGTAATGTTCGCCTGTTAGCGTACAGTTTTCAGTTTTCTGTGTTATGAAAATAAAATTTAAAATAAAAAAGTGTAAGGAAAGGCGTATTTCTATAAAACACACAATACCAGGTAGAAAACTATGTACAAACCATGAGCGAAAAGTTGACAAACCGAGCTAAACAAAATCACATACAATTCGGTTCATCATCACAATTTCAATGGTAAATATAAGAAATTTGGCGAAATTTTGGAATCAATCACCAAATTCCAGGTATTTCCAGGTGTTTACCCAAATTCCAGGTTTTTCCAGGTATTTCCAGGTTTTTCCAGGTCGCATGAACCCTGTCCGGACCTAGGAGGTGATCAAGATCCCAGAGTTAACGGTGGGCACATTTTTCAACGACCGTGATCGCCCCGCGCCCGCATCCTTGATGACCGCGACAGTCGGCGATCACACAGCCCGCATGAAACTGCAAGACTGCACTGACCACAGTTTGGAAGGTTAACTTTGAACGGATTCTATCGCCGAAATAAGTTAACTTCTGATTCTTGAGGTACAGGCTCATTAAATAGTCTAAACCTTGACAAAGTTAATCTATTCTCACTTAAATTGAAACTGCAAGTTAGAAAGAAAAAGGTATATATATATATACAAGAAGTATATAAACAGACCAGTTGATTTTGAAAAATCAGATATCGCCAAATTTCGACATCTGGAATAGGCGCAGAATAATCTATAATATCTTCGTATTATCAAATTTTTAACTCTGAAACGCCAAATTTTGTAATGGCCACATCAGTGCCTCAACCGATGAAAATTTAAAAATAGGGCGAAATATAGGGATACTTAACTCTTGTTACAAGCGAACTTCCAGCAACTTTTTCCATGCACACACCCTATGTTAGTTTACGGAGTGAGGCAAACTCCTACCTTAAGGTTTAAACCAAACCTAAGCAGGTTATTCAGGTTTTTTCAGAATTCGCAAAATTCTCGGTTTAAAGTTTTTCGACAAGGTATTGGTGCTAAAAAGGAATTTCAGAAAATGTTTGAAACTTTTTGAAAATTCCAACAGTCTCCCTCTACAATAGTAACGATATTTATTGATCAAAACTAGGGATGCGCCTGGGACAGGTCAGGCCCCGATCTCGAGCTCCCGAGATTTTGTGATATCTTTTCATGACTGCAGGACATATTTTGACCAAAATGTTAAAATTCGAAAGCACAAAGCATGGCAAATTAATTGTTAAGAAGTTTCGATTTCTCACCGATTTGAATGAAAAATAAATACAAGCGTCACTGGTAGATCCAAGAATTCGCGACTGGGGGTGTGGTGCTTCACGAGCAAACGTGTGCAAGGTTAAAGCTGAAGAAATGTTTTGTTTTTACAATAAAATCGGTCATGAAATCTTTATATAATTCTTTGCATTTCGCAGAACCTGCAAGCGTCTGCATTATTGCATTGCGTTTGTATTCATATTGCAATATTTGAATTTTTCAGAAAAGTTTCAATTTGGACTCAAGCCTTTCAGGTCCTGATGAGGTCCGAGACCGACCCGGTGCATAAGTGGTGGGAAAAATCTAAGTAATTTTAAAAGCGAGCCTAAGAATTTTTGTAAAGTTTTTCCGCAATTTTTTTCGGAAAAAAGCTAACCCTTTTTGTGTATGAAATTTTCAGAGAATGGTGATTTTGGGGAAAATCGCTAATTCTGCTGCCAAAAGTATTGAAAAGAACGAGGTTGTCATTGTACGCTGGCACTTTTTAAGTCATTTTAAGCTTAAAAACAGCGATTTTTCGCGTTCTTACCTTAAAAATTCTAATTTTTTACTAAAAATTTAGGTAAATTTATGCTCGCCCCCACTTTCAAAACCCAAAAAAGGCCAGGTACGTAGCGTCAATATCAGTACCTACTTTCAGTTTGGCACAAAACAAAATATCGCCTCGACCTTGCCTCGACTTTTGCGAAACGATTTTGTGCAAACATGGTCTTCCTCAAACTTTGAAAATTCGCAGAAATCGATGATTCAATAAAAACAACTTTTATAGATATATACTGTCACTCCTCCTAGTCGAGACTAAATGTACGCAAATTTTCCAAACATTTCCGCTGCAGAAAGGTCTTCCTAACTTTTCCATTGCCCTAGGTTTAACACGTGTCGGGATGCTTTATTAATTTGAATGGAGGAAACATTTTAGATATGCACTGAAAGCGAATCTTGTTTAGGGGATCCACGAGGCCAATAAAATATGGAAACGTTGCCAAAATCGAGAGCCCGCTATCAACTTATGCATAGAAGCTGAGCGTAGGACGACGAAAAGAGCTCTAACAAAAAGCTACTTATATATATATGCATCTGCATTAAAAAGAGTATGCCGCAGGCGAAATTTTTTCCATATTTAAAAATTAACCTCAAGTGTTAAACCAAGAAAGTTTAGTTCTGTAAAGGTTGAATTGACAACAATTTGTCCTAAAAATAGGGGAAAATAGGGCGATTTCGCTCAATATAGGGAAAAATAGGGGACTCCGAAAAAATAGGGAAAAATAGGAAAATAGGGATACTTGAAGCCCTGCCACATTAGGTTGCTCTCAACATAGGTTTTATTGACTTTGCTCGTGCATTCTATCCGAAATTTGCTGGGAGCAATTAAGGTTCAGCATTTCAGGTTCTCGAAAATTCAAAGCTTCGTGGAAACATAATTAACCATTTTGGAAATCATTAAACAGTTGCAAAAATCCAATTTAAAATTGAAGGTTTTGACAAAACGACGGTCACAAAACCTACAGTTTGTCTGAAAAATCTGAAATATTGGAAAATAGCCAAGGTAATTTAAGGTGCTGGTTTCCTTCTCGGGTATTTTTGACTCGTACGGCAGCAATCCTACATCCTGGACCAGTCCCGTATTGTTAGGCGAAAAGATAGGAAAGTTTTGATTTTTGGTCTTAGGCTCCCAGTACGTAGGTGGTATCTTATCTTATCTCCCGTGGTTAAGTCAGTATATATAAGCAAAAAACTGTTTTGAGGAAATGACCATTTTCGAGAAAATCTGTTTTTTTCAAAAATACTGCCACATGTTAAGGACAAAGTTGGCTTATTTATACTCAATCGACGCAGCGTCCAAATACACATAATTAACTAACTATATAAATTAATTAAATTAAAGGAAAGATTTAGAAAATTAATCTTTCAATCGAATGCGAAACCACAAGATTGTGATAGTTATGCAGACAAAAAATTGTCGGCGAAGCCGAAAATTTTCGAAAACCCGGGATTAAAGCATACAATAAACATTATATATCTCAGACATTAATACTGAAATAATCCAAAACTGGATAGAAATAATAAAAAATAGGAAAAAATAGGAATTTTAATCAAAAATAGGAAAAAATAGGAATTTCAAAGAAAAATAGGAAAAAATAGGAAAAATAGGAAGAGTAGGAGGCCTGTAGGTGTGGCCAGGTGTAACGGGGATTTGGGTTGGGGGGCCGGCTCCAAAAAGTTTTCTCTATTTTTATGCCAAAAATAGCATTTTCAGCCATTCCTAATGCCAAGAGTACATAATACATAAGAGTATGACAGCTTGCACATCCTCTGCACGCTAACGGCTGACCCCCCCCGCAAATTGGACCCCAGTGACCCCCCCCGCAAATTGGTACCCAGTCGAAACGGGGGGACGCGCCCTCGCTCTATGCTTATGTATAAAGCTCGAAAACACAAGCACTGGCAGCTCGAGTTTTGTGTCGGTTTGATTTCAGACACACAAACATATCGGCCAAAATTTATTGAAGTGAAGGGTCCAATTTGCGGGGGGGGGGTCAGCCGTTAGCGTGCAGAGGATGTGTTAGGCTTATAATACATAGAGTATGCCAGCTGTCATACTCTTATGTATTATGTACTCTTGCTAATGCCAAATAACATCCAACCATACTAGATACGTATCATGGGGGAGCTCGGAGAGCCCCCCATAATATGAGCTATAAAGGCACTTTGCGGATTTGGAAAAGTGCTAATTAGGCATAACTATTTAACGGGAAGGAATTAAGGAGTTATTAATATTTACATTTTTGAAATTCCAGGCCAAGAGCTTTCGAATGATACCAAACTGCC
>JASAND010023567.1:0-11473 GCA_030248195.1 Trissonchulus latispiculum | reverse complement strand
AATTTTTGCCAAAACGGGCATATTTTCTAAAATTTTCCAGCTGCAAGAACTTTTTGCGTTTCTACGGCAAGATACGCCAAAATATACCAACTTTTGGCTCGCTTTTGCAACCCCCCCCCAACGGTAGCCATCCCCCGGGAAAATCCCTAAAAATACCCTGCTATATATATATATGTATATTTGCAGTTTTCACCTAGACTAGAATCATAAGTTCAACCTAAAATCTGAAAAAGTGGGGTCCTCTGTCTGTACATATTACGTTGGGTTGTCTTTACGTTATGTTCTATATAATATATATACTCCTTTTGTCTTACCCTGTTTCTGTCAGTTTACTCTTAGTCTTTGTTTTGTATTTAAGGGAGTGGCACTCATGCAGTGAGTGGAGCCCAACGGAACCATCCTGATAATTTTTCGTGTATTTGATATGATGTTGAAGCAAGGAATGATTTGTCGGCCCGTGGTTCACGTTGTTCGCCAGAGTTTAAAAAGCCAGCAGGTTTGTGTGTTAATGGGCAAGGGCCAGGAAAGCAGGACCGGAAAACGGCGTTTTCTGCTAAAAAATAGTCCAAGTTTATGGGGGGTCAGGGTATTTTTTGTGGGTTTTTTCCGGGGGGGGGTAAGAATGCACAAAAATGAGCGAAAAAGTGGTATTTTTTGGCGTGTTTTGCATGGTGAAACGCTAAACGTTTTGAAAAATGCCAGGATTTAGGCTAAAAGTAGCTATTTTTATGAAAAAATCTTCGGCGAGGCCGGAAAATTTTTGAAAATTTGATTTTTGGCCATCAAAAAAGGGAACGCAAAAACCCCGGAAGGGGGCGATTTGGGGGGAGGTCAATTTCGCCCCCCCCCCTGTAAAAATACCCTGGGGGCGGTGGGGAAAGGTTGAAATTTGGGGGTTTTTCATTTATGCTACCCCGTCCCCCTTTCGCAAGTAAAACTACAGTAAAATTACACTTTTATGAAATCACATGGGTTGCGGGCTGCGGCGGGGTTCATATGTATGTATATATAGTGGCTAGTGCGCAAAATGTCGTGGGTTCGAGTCCCACCGAAGGTCCAACTTTTTCGTATCTTCGGTGATACACGACTTTCTTCTTCTTTCTCACTCATATTATAGGGGGCGCGAGAGCGACCCCCTATAATATGGGTGTAAAAGGCGCTGCGCGGCCATTTGAGGCTCGTTCGAGCACCGTGCCAGCTCAATACTGAACGAAACTCGACAAGTTTGGTATCGTTGGAATCTACACGACGAGTACAGGCCCCATACTCTTCCTACTTTTCCTACTTTTTCTTCATTCCTACTTTTTTCCTACTTTTTGATGAAAATTCCTACTTTTTCCTACTTTTTTACGAACAGGTCAGATAAATTTTCAAAGTGTTCTTAATGCTACTTTAAATCACTGGATTTCAAAAAATTTTCGCGGCGTCGGCGCTCTTATTCTTACGCCTACTTTTGTTAGGGTGGACTAGGCAATCACATTTTTGTTTCCATGATTCCATCTGTTTATGGGAACGGCCAATGTCTAAAGTCTGATCAGAAATATAGAAAATGCAATTTTCTTTATAATCTCACAAACGCTTCAAGATACCTATCATAAAGTGTATATACATTTTCTGAGCCGGAATGATGAAATTTTTCTTTTCGTGAAAATAGTTTTTGAAATAATTTCCCGTGCGATTTCAACAAGTGCCGCTTTTATTTGTCCAGAAAGGTGGTAAATGCTACTAACTACAATTTTTTCAGGAAAATTTTCCCCCGGCCGAAAGTTATACACACCAAATTTCAACTTTGGTTGAAAGTTCGATTTTCAAAACCCTTTGATGTTTGCCGCTGTTTCGACTTTGACTGGCTATACTCGCGACTCGTTCAGTGGAAAAAGTTTCGATTAGATTTTCAGGACCGCCTAGGCGTCCGCTTTCAGCTGATATATAATGTGGTATTTCAAAATATGAAAGTTGGCTTTTTCGAAAATTATACAAGTAACAAAAATGCTCCGCACAAAAGGGGATAATATGTGTGTTGGGCCTATGTCTGTCGTTTAAATTCCGGTTGAGAAAGCAAGTATATAAATCCGACACAGCAAGTTTGGGTGGGTGGTTCTATGGCGAAAGTTGTTCAGTTCGATGCGGGCCTTCATTTGACTCGAAATTTGACCACTTTTGAAAATTTTAATTTTTGACCCAAAATCGCCTAAGTCCCACCCCACCCCACCACAGCACTCTACAGCCACTTTGAGCATGCAATTCTATGACTAAAGTTGCTTAGCTCACTTAGGGCTTTCATTTGGTACCAGATTTGACCACTTTTGAAAAATTTCATTTTTGACCGAAAATCGCCTAAGTCCCCACCCCACCCCACCACAGCCCTCTACAGCCACTTTAGGTACGCACTTCTATGACAAAAGTTGCTCAGTTCGATGCGGGCTTTCATTTGGTACCAAATTTGACCACTTTTGAAAAATTTTATTTTTGACCGAAAATCGCCTAAGTCCCCACCCCAACCCACCACAGCCCTCTACAGCCACGTTGAGCATGCAATTCTATGACTAAAGTTGCTCAGTTCGATGCGGGCTTTCATTTGGTACCAAATTTGACCACTTTTGAAAAATTTCATTTTTGACCGAAAATCGCCTAAGTCCCCACCCCACCCTACCACAGCCCTCTACAGCCACTTTAGGTACGCACTTCTATGACAAAAGTTGCTCAGTTCGATGCGGGCTTTCATTTGGTACCAAATTTGACTACTTTTGAAAATTTTCATTTTTGACCCAAAATCGCCTAAGTCCCCACCCCACCCCACCACAGCACTCTACAGCCACTTTGAGCGTGCAATTCTATGACAAAAGTTGTTCAGCTCCCTTAGGGCTTTCATTTGGTACCAAATTTGACCACTTTTGAAACATTTCATTTTTGACCACTTGACCCCCTACCCGATTTACCCTTCAAACGGAAAAGTGGAGCCAGTCCAGCAAAATGGGTGAGTCGGACGGCAAAACGGACTCCGGGAATCAGCTGGGCGCACCAGAAAACCCCTATGGACAAAGTTTTGAGAGGCTATGCACAGTCCTATATGATGTTCTTAGAAGTCGGTACCGACTTGACCCTCCCGACAGCAAAGTGGAACCAGCCCAGCAATATGGGTGGGTCCGACGGCAAAACTGCTTACGGGAATCAATTCGTCGTGCCAGAAAACCTTTGTATGAAAGAATTGAGCTTTCTAAGTTGAATACACAGCGAGAAATTTCGATTTTTCATTTTTCGAATTTTCACCATTTTTAACCGGCCACTGTGGTCGCATGGGAAGTGATAGAGAAACGAGACTTAGCTATTTAGTTAGTTCAATATATGTAGTTACTGAATATAAAAAGAAATCGGCTCCAGCTCTTAACGTTCGAGCTGCGCAGCGACCACAAGAATGGTCACTTTTCGCTCTGAGCCGACTTTGCGGCGGCGCTGTGGCGCACCTGCGGCGCAAAAAAAGAGCGATTCTTAAATGGCGCATGGGGTACTACCAGACCCTATACCACTTTAGGTCCGGCCTCCGCTGCAGATTACGTGAAAGAGGCGGAAAGTCAGGACAATACGACCATTAAATAGGAGAAACCGGAAAAAAAACATCGCCGCCATAACCGGTCCGGGGCGCAACTTTTTAACGGTAAGTGATACGGGGCTGAAACTTCACAGACATACTAAACTCGATGTGCTCTACAATTTGCGCATGAAATCTGCGCAGGATCTGCGCAGGATTTTGCGCAGCCTCTGCGCAGCTTATTTTACGGTGTCTCCAGGGACTTTTGACACATATAAAAACCACTGATACCACCTATGATACCACTTTTGGACCCAAAATTTCGGCAGAGCGAATCTAGCAAATGTGAGTAAAAATAACAATCATAAAGTTCATCTGAGCTGAATCCAACGGTACAAAGTTTTCGTGGCTACGACTTATTGTGCCGCCAGCAATGAATTTTCAAACAATGTCCCTTATTTCAGCGGTTATTGCTAAGGCAAATCAAAGCGGTAATATCAAGCTAGAAAATTTTCCTGATAAAAATTGTGGTAGTGCATTTATACACTTATTTTTCTAGACATTATAGGGGAGCGAGAGAGTGCTATTCGGGTGTAAAAGGCTCAGCGCGGCCCTTAGAGACCCGTTCGAGCACCGTGCCAGCTAAATACTCAACGAAACTAGACAAATTTGGTATCGTTGGAATCAGCACGACGAGTACTACAAGTAGCAAAAAAGTATTGGTCAAAATTTCTAACTTTGAATATTTTCGCTTCCGGACAAGTTAGGTCCGTGGTCCGTTTGTTATTTTCCCATGTAAGTCACGCTCGGAAAAGTGCCATTTTCTGACTTAATGTAGAACAATCTGAGCATTTTCTGCAGGTGAAGTTTGGTTTTTCTGAACGTATATAGGTATATACGCCGAAAGTGAACCTTTTTGATGACCAGCCAAAGTGACCTCAGGAATATTTTGGCCAAAAATGGCCAATTTCTTGTCAGGGCTGCAACGCTCAGGGAACAAGCGCATTGTTGCATAAGAAACTTTGGGTTGGGTATAATGGAGAATAGCGAGGGCGATTTTCGATATCTGGCCGGGATCGTTCAGGCTTCCGGCCCAAATTTGGTCCGGCCAAATAGCCGTTTTCGGAAAATTTCAATTTAAGTATCGACTCTACAGGAAATATATAGTCAAAAATAGGCCTAAATATGCTGTTTTGGGCCATATAGTGGGACGCAAATAAGGGTTATTGGGGTCGCTGAACACGATGAGCATAGCCGTAGCGCGGTGCGGTGCTGCTAACGTGCTGCACTGTTATGCAGTTATGCATATACGTATAGATTACCTGGCTTATTTTTACTGGGGGGGGGGGGGCTGGGCTTATTCTAGTGGGGGGGGCCAATAAACACCCTTCCCCCCCCAAAAATCGTTCCCCCCCCAAAAATCGCCCCCCCCCCCCAAAAAAAAAGTGGGCGCCCCTTTTGGTACCAAATTTTGCCCTGAAAAAATCGCTCAGAAGGCCAAATTTTCAAAAATTTTCCGGCTTCGCCGGAGATTTTTACTCAATTTTTGCCCTTTTCAACACTAAATCTGCTTATTTTTGCTATGAAAATCAACTTTTATAGTATATGCCAGAAAAATAGCGCTATTTTTATAATATTTTTCGAAAAATTTTCGCCCCCCCACAAATTCATTGACCCTCGGACCTTTGGGGGTGGCCCCCCCACGAAGCCCCCCCCCCAAGAAAAAATCCCTAGAATAAACCCAGGGGGGTGGGGGGGCCGCCCCCCCATTCGGCGACCCCCCCCCCATTCGAGGAGCCCCCATGAAATGCCCCCCCCCATAAATTCCGACCTCCCCCCCGCATAACCCCAAAAATTGCCAAATTCTACCGTTTTTACCCAAAATTTTCAAAAATTTTTCCGGCTGCGCCGGATTTTTAACGAAATTTTCACTATTTTAGCCTAAAAACCACTTAAAATTATTCATTTTTTAGCGATTTTTACGCATTTTTACACGAAAAACCCGCAAAAATTCGAACATTTTTTCCAAAATATGCCCCCCTCCATTTCGGGTCAGCCCCCCCATCGATGGGGGGGCCCCCATGAAGCCCCCCCCATAAATTTTTGCCTAAAAATAAGCCAGGATTACTAATATCCCGACCGGACCGTAGGCGCAAAAATGTTTAAAATGGAATTCAGACACAAATGCTCTGCAGGGAAAATTAAAAAATTTTAAAAACATTTTTAAATTAAAATCCCTCCCCTCCGGTACAAGAATGTTTCTCTTGGGGGACAATGTCACGAAACCCCCTGGATATGCCAGTGCCTCTAATTAAAGTAAAATTTATTTCCATACCTTCATTTTTACTTATTAGAGTGCGTACCTCGCAAGATTTGTCTGCAGAAATTCCTACTTTTATTCCTACTTTTTCCTACTTTTTTTTACAAAATATTCCTACATTTTTTCCTACTTTTTTGATTTGGGTAGTATGAGGCCTGCGAGTACAATAAGTTGCATAAAAGTTTTGGTCAAAATTTTCAACTTTTGGGTCCGTTTGTTTTTTTCTGTGGTAGTCACGCTTGGAAAAGGGCTATTTTGTGCAGACGTGTTTAAAAGATGTGGACATTTTCAGTAGGGATGCACCGGGGCCAGGCCCAGGCTCCGGAAGTCAGGCTCCGGCCCCGGTGGTCAGGCCCCGGCACCGACCGGGGACAAAAATTAGCAAAATTTTGTAAATTTTTGACATTTTTTGACCAAAATTTTGAATTTTCGAAAGTCAAAAAGTGTTACAAATCGTTTGTTTTCCCACTGATATGAATGAAAACAACGATAGTAACGTTTGTATATCAAAAATTATTGCAAAATTTAAATTTTCACGAAAATTTTTGAAAATTTTCGATTTGGATTCCCGATTTCTAAGCCCCGGCCCCGGTAGTGACGGCCCCGGTGCATCTCTAATTTTCAGCCGGAAAGGGTTATATTTTCTGAATGCCGATATGGTCCTATGTGCCCCGCGCTATAATTTTTCGCTGCCCGGCCCGGCATGCCATCTGTGCGGCCACCCACCTGGCCTAACGGCGTTTTTGGCCAAAAAACTGCCATTTTGTGACACGCCCACAGGGCTCAGTCAGGGAACAAGCTAGAGACATGCGGTTTGTTGTGTGAACAAGTATGGAGGGGATAGTGCATAATGTAGGCTGATTTTTGATTTAAGGTGGTGGTATCGTTTATTGCACTGGTGTGGACTGAAAAATTTGTAATGGCAACCTATATATTTGACTTCTTTAAAGCATTATATAAATAACCAAAAACTTGCATATTCTCAAAAAACGTAGCTTTCATGGTTCGGTGGTAACTCACAAATTGGAAAAATTAAAATGAAATTTTGAACAAGGATTACTTTACAGTTACCCCAAGGACACAAGAAGATTCGGGACAAACAGCGAGCCATTCACCCACCACTGGGAAAACTGCCCATATAAGGTCCGGTAATACCCTGAACCAAAGGACAGAAGTGGTAATTGCACCCAGACAGGTCCGCAGAGACCCTCCCCCATTTTTACCAAAATCCAATACAAGTTCCAGCCACTGATGACTTCCTTGGACAGTTCTCTTGTAGCAAAAAGATGTCACGGCAAATGCCATGAGCAGCAGCGCAGCCACATCCCGGGATCCGGGCATATATATACAAAAGGAGATACAAGGCAACGCAGACAGTATCACCGTTCAACCACTGGGAAAACTGTCCTTATAAGGCCCGGTAATACCCTGAACCAAGGGACAGAAGGGGTAATTTCACCCAGACGGGACCAACGGATTGTTGCTTAGCTAAAGTGCTGGCTTTCCATTACAAACGCGCAGCAGTGACCAAAAAGGATTGATGATTTTGTTATCGTAAGATAGTGAAACATACTGGTTGAGGGAAGAAGAAAACGAGTGGGGCGGAGTTACTTATTTCCATTATGTTTTCGGACACTTTGGAAGTTGTGGAGGGACGAATAACGTTATTTTACTGGGCTTTTTTAGTGGGGGGTGGGGGGCGCCCCCCCACTTTTTGGGTTCCCCCCCACTCGACCCCTTCCCCCCCCCACTCAGCATAAGGTGCCCAGAAAATGCCAAATTTTAAGGATTTTTGGTCAAAATTTTCAAAAATTTTCCGGCTTCGCCGGAATTTTACAACCTGCATTTACAACTTGCCCCTCCCATATTGACGTTTTAAAACCTAGTCCCCTGTCCATTTACAACCGAATGTCAGTTGTCACCCATATTGCATTTTTCATGCTCCACCGGAACATTTTTATTCTTGTCCTATTTCATTTTTAAGGTTCTCAGTAAAAAGCAAAAACGTTAAAGCTGTGTGAAAGAAACTTTAAAAATTCCGCCAAATCATTAAGCGTCAACCGAAAGTACAGAACAAAGAAGCTTGAAAAGTTCCAAGTTCTTCCTTTTTCTCTATTTTGACAGAAATCCAACATCCAGTACCCATGGCTGCAGCAGGTTTAGTTACTGTATATAGCATATAGCACTCTACTGCAACGCAACCAAATGCAAACTTTACTGCCAGTGAGGAAACTCATACGGCACGATTTGCCATGCTCTGCCGCACTTGTGTGCATAATTTTGAACGATTGCAACTTACCTGTAGCTAGTTATAGGCCGTGCTGTGTTTCAGCAGCACTCTACTGCAGCCCAACCAGATGCAAAATTTACTGTCGGTGAAGGCAACTCATACGGCACGATTTGCAATGCTCTGCCGCACTTGTGTGCATAATTTTGAACGATTGCAACTTACCTGTAGCTAGTTATAGGCTGTGCTGTACTTCAATCAGCAGCACTCTACTGCAGCGCAATTAGGCGCAAACTTCACTGCCAAAAAAGGAGACTTGTAGGGCATTCCAATCCTATTCTGCACCTGCCTACAAAATTTCAGACGATTGCAAGTTTCCTGTTGTTAGTTATAGGCCGTGCTGTGCTTCCGCAGCACTCCACTGCAGCGCAAGCACATAGTAACACCGTAATAAGTATACGAAACGTATCTATAATAGTTTGCCATGTCCTAAACTATCTGTATGTAGAATTTCAAATACCAGTGACGAATGAATAACTTGTTATCGGCGGTGCTGTGTTTGGGGCAGCACATACAGCACGGTGGAAGCTAGAGAGTGTACCAACTAACATAGCTACAGTTCCCCCTTACTACAGACATAATTTTCACCAACTTTCATATGTTTAGCCGTTTACAATAAGTCTGCAGACAGCGTGCTATGGTTGCTGCATCTGGCGTATTTTTACGGGGGGGGGGTGGGGGCCCCCCACTCGGCAACCGCCCCCCCCCATTCGAGGTCCCCCCATAAAAGCCCCCCCATAAATTTTTACCTCCCCCCCCATAAGCCAAAAAATTGCCAGATTTCACCATTTATACCCTAAATTTTCAAAAATTTTTCCGGCTTCGCCGGAATTTTAACAAAATTTTCGCTTTTTTAGCGTAAAAAACACCTAAAATTAGTCATTTTTTAGCGATTTTTGGCAATTTTTACACAAAAAACGTAAAAATTTGCAAAATTTTTTCCAAAAATATGCCCCCCCATTTTTGGTGAGCCCCCCATCAATGGGGGGGGTGGCAACTTTGAGCCCCCCCCATATCGCCCCCCCATAAATTTTGGCCTAAAAATAAGCCAGTGCATAATAGTACAGCACGATAGCAGCACCGCACAGAGCTGCGACTATGCTCATCGTGTTCAGCGACCCCGATAACCCTTATATGCGTCCCACTAAATGGTCCAAAACTGCATATTTATGGCTAGTTTTGACTATTTTCTGTGGAGTTGGGACTTCGAAATTTTCCGAAAATGGCTATTTGGCCGGACCAACTTTGGGCCGGCCCTCGTTAGGACATATAAGCCCTTCCGTAGATCCTTATGCAACAAACCACGTCTCTCTAGCGTCTTACCTGAGTCCTGTAGCCTTGACAAAAAATTGGCCATTTTAGCGCCAAGCCCACTTTTGGCCGGCCGTACAGATGGCTGACCGGGCCGGGCAGCGAAAAAATATCAAAAAGGTTCACTTTCGGGATATATACGTTCAGAAAAACCAAACTTCACCTGATGAATGCCCAGATCGTTCTAACACTCCGACAGAAAATGGCATTTTTCCAAGCGTGACTTACACGGAAAAAAAACAAACGGACCTAACTTGCCCGGAAACGAAAATTTTCAAAGTTGGAAATTTTGACCAAAACTTTTTTGCGACTTGTAGTACTCGTCGTGTAGATTCCAACGATACCCAAACCAAAATTGTCCAGTTTCGTTGGGTATTTAGCTGGCACGGAGCTCGAACGGGTCTCCAAGGGCCGCACTGAGCCTTTTACACCCATATTATATATATTACAAGAATAAAAATGCTGCGATGGAGCATGAAAAATGCAGTATGGGTGACATTCGGTTGTAAATGGACAGAGGACTAGGTTTTAAAACGTTAATATGGGAGGGGCAGGTTGTAAATGCCAAGAGGACTAGGTTAAAAGCGCAAGAATATGGACCAGCTTCGCTGAACAACCCATATTCGCGGAAACTGCCCAGACAAAAACGCTGGCGGCAATCCTTCAATAACAGTCTGACAATTTGTCAGCACGACTTAGCAGCTATTAGTATATATATTATGTAGTTGTGCTCAATAATAAAGTAGAGTCAAAACTGTATTCGCACTAACTTAATACAACACAACATAGATTGGACATAACATAGCAGATTCTGCACTGACAGTGCAAAATACAACGCTTTAACTATAACTGCGTTATAACTATAACTGTAACTATAACTATAACTGAAACTATAACTTTAACTATAACTATAACTGAAAACGTCCACATCTTTCAAACACCTCTGCACAAAATTGCATTTTTCCAAGCGTGACTTACACAGAAAAAAACAAACGGACCTAACTTGTCCGGAAGCGAAAATTTTCAAAGTTGAAAATTTAGACCAAAACTTTTTTTGCAACGTGTTGTACTCGTCGTGTAGATTCCAACGATACCAATCTTGCCGAGTTTCGTTCAGTATTGAGCTGGCACGGTGCACGAACGAGTCTCAAAGGGCCGCGCAGCGCCTTTTACACCCATATTATAGGGGGTCGCTCTCGCGCCCCCTATAATACATCCATATTATATTATATTATCATAGGGGTCGAATAATATAATGATAATATAATAATATAATATAATAATGGTCCCTATAATATGAGTGAAAATGGTCGAATGACCGTGTAAAACAAGGCTGCGCAGAAGCTACGCAGATTCCTGCGTAGATCCTGCGCAGATTATGTGCGCAAAAAATTGTACGTGTCGAGTTTAGTATGTTCCTGAAGTTTCATCCCCGTACCACTTTCCGTTAAAAAGTTATGCCAAAAATCGCTTACGAGAGTGATGTTTTTTTTTCCGGTTTCTCGCTTTTGATGTCTCATAAGGGGGTTTTGTAGCTTGAATAACTACAGATAGAAAAATTTTTGCCTATGAAACCCATATATATTCTTGTAGTACAAATCAAAAATAAGAAAATAAGCTAGTTTTTATGCCTCCCAGAGCCGGAAAAAATTTTTGGCTGGGGGCCAAAGTCGGCCAAAACGCTAAAATGGCCAAACAGTATGCTTCAAAGGCGCCTTAATAAGTCAGATTGGGCTATATATGGGGTAATACTGACTATATGGTTAAACAGTACACATATCGGGGTCGTTCAAATGCTATATGATTTTCCGTCTCTGTGCGTAATTTTTCGGTACTGGCCGGCCAAAGTTGGTGAATTTTGGGTCGAACTTTGAACTTAATTTTTTTCGCTTATTTTGCTACACGGGTGGCTCAAATTTTGCATACAAAGGTTTTTTGGGACGGGGAATCGATTCCCGCTATCAGTTTTGCCGCCCGAGTAGCCCAAGTTGCTGGGCTGGTTCCACTTGACCTTCTGAGGGGTCAG
>JASAND010023566.1:0-14184 GCA_030248195.1 Trissonchulus latispiculum | reverse complement strand
GTCATTATGCCACTCACAAAAAGTGGCCCCATCGACCTGTGGGTGGTGCCCCACACAGTGGGTCCGGTGTGGGTCAAAATGAAAGTCTTCAAAAGTGGTCAAGTTTGGTATCAAATGAAAGCCCTTGGCGAGGCGATCAACTTTTGTCATTATGCCACCCACAAAAAGTGGCCCCACCGAGCTGTGGGTGGGTGCCCCACCCACAGTGGGTCCGGTGTGGGTCAAAAATGAAAGTCTTCAAAAGTGGTCAAGTTTGGGATCAAATGAAAGCCCTTGGCGAGGCGATCAACTTTTGTCATTATACCACCCACAGAAAATGGCCCCAGCGGCCTGCGTTTTGATCGGGAGCACATATAGTAAATCGACTACGCTCGTTTCAATGGGCATATCGCCGAAACCGACGGAAGTGACCACTGGTCACTACAGCCTATGGGGCCTATTGACCGCTGGTCAAACGGCCCAAAACTGCGTTTTTCGGCGTTTTGGTAGGGGGCATATATAGTAAATCGACTACGCTCGTTTCAATGGGCATATTGCCAAAATTGAGGGAAGTGTGCGACCTGTGGTCACTACGGTTTATGGGGCCTATTGACCAGTGGTCGAACCCCATAAAATAGCGTTTTGCGGCGTTTTGGCTGGGGCATATATAGTAAATCTACTACGCTCGTTTCAGTGGACATCGAATCGAGGGAGTGACCAATGGTCACTACGGTCTATGGGGCCTATTGACCAGTGGTCAAACCCCTTAAAACAGCGTTTTTCGGCGTTTTGTCGGGGGCATATATTGTAAATCAACTACGCTCGTTGAGCATGGCACTGTTCAAGCTCCTTGTATCCATTTCCGCATTGCTGGAAAGGGATCCTTTAAACTGACAGAAGGACAAGAAATAAAAATGCTCCTCTGGAGCATGAAAAAGTAATATGGGTGATGGTGAGGTTGCAAAATCAAGAGAGGACTAGTCTTTAAAATGCTTAATATGGGGCTAGGTTAAAAATAGCAGAGGACTAGGTTGTGAGCGAACTAATATGGGCACAGCTTCGCCGAACAACCCATATTCGCGGGATTTCACGTTTCGTCTTAGCTTAGAGCTATCAATGTCAGTCAATAAAAAATTTAAGCAGTTGAATACTCATCGAATATAGCTGTTTGCATGTACTGTTAGACTAGCTGCTAGGAATATATACGTAAATTATCATCATTTTGTTGTGTTGAACTACGGCTGGCTCTACTACTAGAAGAGATCTAAGGATATGATGCTAAAGCTATTGGTCCAAGTCAGGAGGAAATAGAAGATCGTGGGAGAGTCCTAAATTATTCTTGAAATAAGTTTTCCGTATAAATGCCAAATGGATACGTAAAATGCGCTGGTTAGTATGAAGCACTTATCGAAGAAAACGTTTGCTAAAATAAAAGTTCGAATAAAGCTCGAGCACATACCGTAGCTGTAGGTTATTTATGAACTATACACCAAATGTATCGTGGATATGCATAATAATTTACATTTACAAACCGCGAATATGGGTTGTTCGGCGAAGCTGTGCCCATATTAATTCGCTCACAACCTAGTCCTCTTCTATTTTTAACCTAGCCCCATATTAAGCATTTTAAAGACTAGTCCTCTCTTGATTTTGCAACCTCACCATCACCCATATTACTTTTTCATGCTCCAGAGGAGCATTTTTATTTCTTGTAATAAAAAATCTGATCATTTCAACAAATGTAGACCACAATCTTCAAATTCCAACATAAACACTTGTCCAAGAGGCCCACATTTTTCAGACATTTATCCCCCCCTAAATTTTACCTTTCCTCCACAGTTTGAGATACAATTCGAGATTTTTCCAGGAGATAGATCTGAACATTGGCTCCGTAGGCCATCCCATTCTCACGATAGTTGACCTTGATAAATTTACCAAAACGACTGGAATTATTGTTCTGAGCTGTCACGGAATTTCCAAAGGCCTAAAAACAGGTAATAAACTGAAATATAATACATACAAACGCATGAATGCATAAAAAACTGCATCTCGTTTGCAGTCGACTCCCAATACTTACATAGTTAATCAATTTAATGCTTTTGAAATTTGGCAACTTTGCTAATACAGAAACGAATATAAAGCAAACAATTTAAAGCCTTTCCAGCCTTTCGTCAACTTTGTCTTTTTTCAAAAGACATAGACATATACATGTTGTGTAATCAAGAAAATTTCTATCAAAACGAAGTTGCAAACGTTGTAAAACGTTTACGATCTATACTGAAACAATTTCTCCAAGGCGTATCGTCCCTCTCCCTCTGGCTTATCCCTAGTGGGGGTGGGGGGCGCCTCCCCCATTCGGCGACCTGCCCCCCCATAACCCCAAAAAAATAATTACCAAATTTTACCACATTTCCCTAAATTTTCAAAAATTTTTCCGGCTTCACCGGATTTCTAACTGAATTTTCACTATTTTAGCCTAAAGACTACTTAAAATTGGTCATTTTTAGCGAATTCTTGCAGGTTTTACGCAAAAAACCCACAAAAATTCGAAAAAATTTTCCAAAAAATGCCCCTCATCAATGGGGCCCCCATGAAGCCCCCCCCCCCCAATAACAAAATTCCAAGGGAATTCCAAGCCAGCCCCCCAAAACCAACAAGAGACACAATTATATACTGTTCCTTGTCAATTCGATTAAATTAGAAAATAATGTGCATATAAATGGTTCGTACCTCCAGAACAGGACCAGCACACAACAGTGTCTGCTCAATGCTGGTGGCAGCGGCTCCCTTCTGACTCAGGGCTGTCAGATGATGCAACAGGAAGTTGGTAGATTCCGTTTTCCCGCTGCCAGACTCCCCCGATATCACGATGCACTGATTTCGCTTCTGTCGCATCATCATATGATACGTGCCGTCGGCTGGAAACAAAACAGAAACATAAATAAAAAGAGTAAATGAATCCAACGAATTTGCGCAGAAAACTCCCTCAAACTAACGCGAGGTCGAGGGAAAACAAAGCTAGTCACATTTTGGACTCTTTAGAACTAGAGAGCAGCATAATGTGCGGGTATAAATTATTTTCTTAACAGGCCCTGTCTGGAGCAAGACTGTAATTTTGGTATTAAACCGCCTTTCTAAGGCCTATCCTTAAATAGTAATTAACGGTTAATTAGCCGGCGCTATGCTAGCTAGGCTAGCCAATGGCTGAGAAAACCTAACCGAGGGGAAAAACCAACCCCAATATTCGGTCAGGGTAACGCCTCTTAGCGATTTAATGCATGAAACAGGTAAACGGCATCGCTGACTTTATGCACTCTACAGTTATTTTTGCGATATTCCGAACAATAAGGAGTAGATTGCGTATATAATTTTGGTACGCACAATAAAAATTGCAAAGTCCAAATGCAATTTTGAGCTCTTCACGAGAAAGAGTATATACAATAAACCTGCTATGTGAACGACTTTTCAGCAATCAAGAACAATTTTTGGGAGCTTGGAAGGTGATACCAGCACTATTGTCTAACTGTGATGGAAAATATATATTTCACAGCCCTTGAAAATATGTAGGTTAATTTTGAATTTTTTGGGGGAAAGTCAAAAATGCTCTAAAGTGGTCCGATTTAGCTCAAATTTTGTGTGGTAGGTGAGATGGTCCTGCCAGCTTGCATGCAAAATTTGAGCCCGCTAGCTTATCCTCATCGCCCAAGAGGGGGGTTGGTTTATTGTGACCGACCTCTGGGCTTATTCCCGGAATTTTTTATTAGGGGGGGGCTGCTTAGGCAAGCGGGTTAAACAGGAAAATAAATGTACACGGAGTCGCATAATAGGCGCGAACTTTCCTTAAAACTAAACCATCAAAAGTTAAAAACACCGGGGAGCCGCGATTTCAAAACTTAAACCCAGTAGAGGTTAAATGGCGAATGCCTAAATTACATTACTTAAATTGAGTATCCAATTATATACCTATGGCAAAGATATGCGGAGGCAAATCTCCGAGCGCCCGATTCTGATACAGATTCACATATTTCGGATTGTAAATCGGAAAAAATTTAAACGGGTTCATGGCGACAAGTATCGGCCCAATATACGTATAGATGTGTCCACTCTCAAATCGTTCCCGCAGATTTTCCAACAACGTCTGTTCCGTTAGTTCCGGCAGCAGGCACAGATCCGGGTACTCTTTGTCCTTGGGCTGATGCAGGAATTTGGCCAAAAACGAGTCAATGGTTGAACAGGCGGCCAGGCCGGCGGCACCCGAAGCCTGCCGGCCCTTTTCCCTCAGCACGAAACGATATTCGGTCAGGTTCTGCGCTGCTTCATCACTGCCCGCGGCACCGCTCAGCGTAGGCGCCTTAGGCCAGAGCAGCTGCACGGCCACAGGGTACTCATTTTCGTCCAACTTTCGCTCCTTACAAGTCTGTCCGTCCAGGGTGCCCATGATCTCATAGAGATCATATTTGGCGGACGAAGTCACCGTCGAACTCGAATCCGGGTCCGGATCTTCGGGGTCCGGTTCCGGACCCTCCTGGGATCCCCGGGCTCGCTGCAGCGTCTGCAGCGCCATGGCAATCAGTTCGCCGGCAGAGCTGCGTTTCTGAAACTCTAGAGTTACCGTGTCACGATCGTTATTGAAGTGATCCAGATAGACTTTCACAATGTGACAGACTTCCTCCATACTGCTGCCCATTTTCTGAGTGCGGGCCAGCTTCTGCACACGATCGTTGCTGGCGCCAGAGGGCGGAGCCAGCATTTTTTTGCAGGAAGGAAGAAAAGAAATTAAAATAGAAAAAGAAAGAATACGCACGCACGGGGAAAGACGTATGCGAGAAAAATAAGCAAATCAGTCAAACGGATCAAAAGTAGCACCCATAAGGAGGTAATCAATCAATTAGGCAATTAATTTAATCGATCAAATCGATGTCATCAAATATATAAGTAAAGAAATGCGTACGGGCGTGTAAAAATGACTGCACGTAGCACGCAAACAGGCATCTATATACGTATACGTAGATGAGTTACAAAAGTTTATACGTGTCATGAGCACATTTCAAAAAATTTCATCCAACAACAGTGACGCTAAAATTAGCCATGAATCTTTGATACGGAAATAGCATTATTCTAGTTCAAATGGAAGACTTTCAGGTTCTTTATAGTGTATCTGGATCTGCAACAATAAAGGATATATATAACAAAGCTATGAATATTGTATATATAAGGGATTGACGGAAAATAGACCGGAATTGAATTCAAAAAGAAGAAACCAGCCAGCGTTTCTAAAATTTATAAATTCATGAATTTCACATTTCAATCTATTGTTGTGACTGGAGTGGGCCCACCGGTGACCATAAATGCCCTTTAGACATACTGCGCCAGTAGCAAAGTTAGAGCTGTAATTGGAGGTTTAAGTTAAAATTTAAATTAAATTTAATCTAAGGTCTGACCACAAATCGTAAAACTTTTTGCCTCATGGCACCTTAAGGTGAGTGGGGGGAAGCCAAAAAAGGAGGGAGGGGAACGAGTGGGGGGAGGGAAGAAGGGGTCTAGTTAGGGGGGGACAACCAAAAAGTAAGGGGCGCCCCCCACCCCCAGTAAAAACACAAGTTTGCGGGGGATGGCAGCCAAAGTCGGGGGAAGGTATATATACAATATGTCGAAGCCCGCCCCCCAGTTTCAAAACCCTAAAAAATGCCAGCCCTAATTTCGGATTTTAGTGGGGTCCCACCCAGGGTTTTTTCAAATTCGGACCTGTGCTTTTGTGTGTTTCTAAGAAAACGTGTGCTTTTCTAAGAAAATGTGTTTTTCAAAAAATTGATTTTTCGCATTTTAAATTTATTACATATAGCCAGGGGCGTATCCAAGGGGGTGGTCCAGGAGGTCCGGACCCACCCCTTTTCGCAAGATTTATTAAATTTCCGGCTTTTTGCCCAAATTTGGCCATTTTGTCAAAAAATTAGGTCCGGACCCCGCCCTTGTCGGGTTAGACCCCCTCCTTTTCAAAATCCTGGATACGCCGCTGTAAACAAAGACACCTAAAAATTGTCAAATATTTTTTAAAAATATGCCCCCGGCCCCCATTTTCGGTGAGCCCTCCCCCCGCCCCAACCGGTTGGGGGGGGCGGCTTCTTCGGGCTCCCCTCTCACACATTTTGTCCTAGAAGTAAGCCAGTGAGTAATGACAGTGAAACAACAGTGCTGGAGTGGCAACACATTTATGCAAATTAGGCTTTCATTAACTTAGTTTTTCTTATGTGTATTTCAGAACAATTTCTATGCCGTGGAAGGACTGGACGATGCCTATGAATTTGGCCGTCTACGGCAGTCCATGGAATTGGTCGGTTTCTCGCCGGAATCTCAGCGAAAAGTATTCTCTGTTCTATCGGCTGTCCTCTACTTGGGGAATGTTAGCTATCATAAGGTACATATATACATAGTAAACTTTTTGTGACCCTTTAATCTCTGTGTTAAATTTGTCCTGTTTTCTGGTCTGTTCTAAACCGACTTAATTTCGTAAATTTCCCCCGATTTTCATGTTTTTTTCTTCTTTCTTGGCGGCTGTCCGAGCGTAGCGCGGACATAAAATTTCAAAAATTTTCTTCGGCGCGAAATTGACTTCATTTTTTATTAATTTACCCCTATTTCAGCGTTTCAATTTCCATTTCACCTTTCAATAGCAACTTTTTTAACATTTTCAAAACTTTTCGCGCCTTCGGCGCGAAATTTATTAGACTTTTGCTTAATTTAACGCTTATTTTTGTATTTTAAAGTTTTGGCTAGTTTTGGCTAGCTAGTTTTGGCCCAAATTTGGCCGTTTTTGTAAAAAAATTGTTCCGGACGCTCCCCCTTTCGGGTTGGACCCCTTCCTTTTGAAAATCCTGGATACGCGCCTGCATATAGCGTATTCCTGGTTAGTTTTTGTCGTTCTAACGATGAAAGCAAATACTGACGTGTATGGTCGACTTGGAAGAAGTGAACGCTATAAAATCGTGTTAAAACGAAGAAAATCTTATTGGCAACGGGGGGATCTGGGGGCGGAGGCATAGGTGTAACGGGAATTTCGGTTGGGGGCTCTCCCCCGGAATTTTGGAAGGTCCCCTTTTTAGACCCCCCACGACCATAGGTGTAACGGGGATTTAGGTTGGGGACCCCCTCCCCCGGAACCTTGGGGGGGCCTTTTTAGACCCCCCCCCCCCCAGTGGCGCACATAGAAAATCTTTTCGCGGGGTGGGGGCGGAGGACCTCAGAAAAATTAGAGGGGGGTCTGGGTGGCTTCACCTCAGAAGTTGAAAAATTTCTGAAAATATGGTTTGAAAAGCAAAAATAAGCACAAATTAAGCAATAATTGAATAAATTTCACACCACAGGCGAGAAAAATTTTAAAAATCCTCAAAAGGTACGTAATATTGAAAGGTTTAAAAAGCTGAAATAGCGGTAAATTAAGCAAAAATCAAGTAAATTTCGCGCCGAAGGCGCTGCGCGGACAATAAAATTTTTGCATTATACATCTGGTTTCTGGGGGGGCGCCCCCCCTAAGTGCGCCCCTGGACCCCCCCAAACCTCGCCCAAAAACATTTTTCTATTTTTATGTCAAAAATCGCATTTTTTTCAGCTATATATAGCTAATGCAAAAACATTCAACTATGAAGTAATTTTGGGGTTTTAAACTCGAAAACTTGATTGCCAACATGTTTCCAAGTCCAAAATAAGGTCAATATTGAGCCAGAAAGTCCATAAAACCGTTAAAAACGTGTATTTTTCGCAATAATAAACACCTTAAGCCGAAAATTCGGACTTTTTTGAAAAATTTTGCAGAACTTACCTTAAAAATACCCAATTTTTGGCCAATTTTTCGCGCCCTCGGCGCGACTACCCCCCCCCCCAAGTTGGGGGAGAGGGGGGGCCGGGAACCCCAAAAATTTTGGGGGGTTTGTAAAAATGGCTGGGGGGGGGGTTACCCCCATAGTTTCCCTGGAAATTTTGGTTGGGGGGGGGGGCAAACTTCGAAAATTTGGTGGTCGACCCCCGAAATGTGATGGGGAGTTCCCCCCCCCCCCCAAAATTTGGACCTCAGAAAGTTCAAAAAATGGCCTAAAAACGCAAAATTTTCTGTATTTTAACGCTTTTTTTGTCAAAACAAGGCTTGTTTTTATCGTTTTAGGCGTTTTTACACCGTTTTAAACCGATTTTAAGCCAAAATTTGAGAAAAAATTTTCAAAAAATGACCATTTTTTAGCAAAATTTAGCTAACTTTTTGGCCCCAAAAAGTGCTGGGGGGGTTCGGGGGGGGGGGTAACCAAAAGTGGGGGGAGGGATAGTCCAAAAATCTGGGGGGGTAAAGTTGATCGAAAATTTGGGGGGGATACCCCCCAACCCCCCCCCCTGGGGAAACTATGGTTACCCCCCCCCCAATTACACTTATGCCCACGACCCCCTCCAAATTGTTTCAATTGCTATGCCAAAAATCGCATTTTCAGCCATTGCTAATGCCGAAAACATAAAATCATGAAGTAAATTTACACAAAAGACCAAGTTAATGTTGACAAAAACGATTTCCTTGCAGGACTATACAGCTGTGACATACATATTTATATATATATATGTGTGTGTGTGTGTGTCACCGTCATTTTTGGAAAACCGGCTTTTCACGAAAAGCCGCATCATAAATTAACTTTCAGAACATGTTAATTAAAAATTCAGAACAAAACATTAACATCAGAAAAATCGAATATTTTCCATTTTTTCGATGCTTCGAAAAAACCCAAATACAATTTGGTCAGATTTAGCATACCATACTCCCACCCACTAGCGTAGATACGGGGGGGGGGCGGCCACCCTCCCCGAAATAATGGCTTTGCCCCCCTGAAAAAATTAGGCAAAAGAAAAATTTTACGCCCGCGCGGAGCTGTTATTTTTGTTAGCGGATAAAAAATTTTATCTATTTTTCATTAAACATGCTAACAAATGTTTGTATATATATAAGTTGCTTTGTAGTTTTGCTGTTATATGCGTTATTCCCAACATCATCAGCCTTGGCATAATTGGTTGATATGATCAGAATACGCAGTTCTTTAACGGGAGCATCCTAATAGTTTCAGCTTTCGAACAAGACAGTAAACGTAGAAAATAGCAAATAAAGGTACAAAATGTTGTTTGTTAGTCAATTGATAAATCATTTATAAAGAATTAAATGTTTCAATAGCGTTTAATGGCGAAATTTAAAAATTTTCTCAACTTCTGGTAGGCTCCGCCCCCCAGACCCCCCGTTTGTGACTTAGGATTTCGCTTTCAGTTGTTACAAGTCGAAAACACGAACCATAGAAGTCTTTTGAATTAATAGGACAACTTGCAGTATAATACGCAGTGTGCATGTTACGCAAAACCAGAAAATTTTTACCCCCCCCCTCAAGAGTCCTCGGTCAAAACCGCCCCCCCCCTGAAAATTTTTTGTACCTACGCTACTGCCCCCACCTACTATGACCCACGGAAAAAGCTGTATATAAATAGTGCGAAATCGCAGGAAAAGTTCAGAAAACATTATATTCCGCTGTTGAAATCGTTATAATAACACTAAGAATACTTTTCCATTTTTTCCACCCCATCAAAAAAAACGGAAAAAACCTTTTTTCCAGTCCTTTCTGTTCCGCCCCATTCCTACATCAAGGCTTAGAAAAAATTAAGGAAAATAAAGGTGCACCGAGGGCGCCAATTTTTTTCAGCAAACAATCCTCCGTAGTTTAAAACTTTTAAAGAAATAAGTAAAACTGTACTTCTGAAACGCAAAATTCCGGTGTTTTTCTAAAGTGTGCGAAAACACAGTAAAAAAACCGTGGTCCCACCGATATATACCCCCAATTTGGACCTTCTACTCCCCCACCCCAACCCAACAGGTGGTATATACCAGTGGCGTAGCCAGAAAAGTTTCGGGTGGGGGGGCACATCCAAACATTTTTAACATCTACTCTTGATTTTTCGAAATTGTTATTCGCTCGTTTCAGGCTTTTTTCGCATTACTTATATATATATATACGTGCCGCCTGAACATACTGAAATTCCCTTGATTCCCTTGAAATTCTCAAATGTAATATACGTATATATACGTATATACATGTTGTACATGTATGAATGTAGCAGCTACGCGGGGGGTCTGGGCTGGGGGGCAGAACCCCCAGACATAGGTGTGTTAGGGGAGGGGGGGTGGTACAAATTTTCGCGACCCCCCCCAGATTTTTGCTAGCCCCCCCCCCCAGATTTTTGGCCCAAAAGTGGTCAAAAATGGTATAAAATCGAAAATTTGGGGAGTCCTCCCACCCTCCGTCGGACGGAACTCCCCCCCCCGGATTTTTTGCCCAGCCGCACCTATGCCCCCAGATGCTGGAAAATTTTTGTAAATTGCAACAAAAGTCATAATGAAAGCGTTTAAAAAGATTAATTACCAAATCGAATAAATAAGGACATAGTTTCCTTTGGGGGGGGGGTGGGGGGCCCAACAAAAATTTTCGACCAACTTTACCTACCACCCCCCCAGATTTTTTTACTTACCCTCATAGGTGTAACGGAGTTTTGGGGTGGGGGAGGCTCCCCCCCAACATTTTCTGGGGGGGCCCCCTCTGGCGACCCCCCCAACCCCCCCCCCCAGGACCTCCCCCAACCCTCCCCCAAAAAAATTTTCATTTTCTATGCCAAAAATCGCATTTTCAGCCGTTTCTAATGATAAAAAACATCTAACCATAAAGTAATTTTAACATTAGACAGTGGTTTTAAACTCAGAAACTTGATTGCCAACTTGTTTCCAAGTCCAAAATAAGGACAATATTGAGTCATAAGATCCATAATACAGTTAAAAATGTGTATTTCTCATAATAATAAACAGTTTAAGCCAAAAATTTGGACATTTTTGAAAATTTTTTCAAAATTTACCCAAAAAATACCCAATTTTGGCTATTTTTCGCGCCTTCGGCGCGACTACCCCCCCCCCCCCGACGTCCCCCCCCAAAAAGTTTTGGGGGAGGGTTGAAAAAAGGCTTGGGGGGCTACCCCCCCCAAACCCCCCCACCTTACACCTATATATGCTTACCCTCCCCCAACTTTCGGCTACCCCCCAGACCAGACCCCCCAACAATTTTTGGACCCAAAAAGTAAGCTAAATTTGGCCGATAAATAGTCATTTTTGAAAAAATTTTCTAAAATTTTGACCTAAAATCGCTTTAAACGGTGCAAAAACGCCTAAAACGTTATAAATAAGTCTTATTTTGATGAGAAAAGGGCTAAATTACAGAAAATTTTGCATTTTTTGGCCATTTTTCGAAATTTCTGAGGTCCAAATTAAGGGGGGGGTCATTGGGGGGGTGGGGGGTCGGGGTACCCCCATCACATTTCGGGGGTCGACCACCAAAATACCAAGATTTACCCCCCCCCGAGACCCTAAGTTGCAGGGAAGGAAACTATGAATAAGGATTGTGCTAAATTCACGTATAAATTTGCTTACTCAAACGATTTTTGGACAACAATTTCTACAAACCTGTTAGATCTATAAGTGCAAAATGTTTGAGCTTTAACTAAATTAGGCGGGGGAGCCGGAGCCCCCAGCTAAAAGCTAGACCTTTTTAGAATATGGCATGGCAGCGGTGAAACCTATTTTTTCAGAGCAAAAATATAAAAATTTAAGTTAAGTTCAAATAAGTTTTCCTTGATTTACTCACTAAAATGTTATAAAATTTCACCCAAAGCAAATTTTCCGGTGGGCAAATTGGTTTCGGGGAGGGGAATCTCCCCCCTCTGGCCCTCCCGCTCCCCTGCCTACGCCCCTGGGTGATGGTAGCAGCATAAGGTGTGGCTGGGCAAAAAGTCTGGGGGCGGGGTTCCGGCGGAGGGAGAGGGGTCGCCGAAAATTGCCCGAAGGCCGAAAAAACCCCCAAAATTTGGGCCAAAAATCTGGGGGGAAGCAAAATCTGAAAATCGGGGGAGGGGTCGCGGAAATTTGTCATTTTCGTAATTTTTGGCCACTGGCAAAATTGAGCTAAATCAGTTGCTTATTAAGGCTTCGAAAAGTGCAGAAATTATATAAATGAGACAAGAATTAAAAACAATGTATGAAAATTGAAGACAGAAGAAGACCAGCCCCAGCCCCTCGTCCCCCTCCAAATACAAATTAGTCTAAAGCCAAGCAACATTAAAGCCTATATTATTTCGCATGATAGTTAAGTGAACTACCTGCCTTTTACAAGTAACACTCTTTCGGCATGCATGGAAAACAGTGTGCAACAGGAAAAACTGAAAACAAAAACATAGACATAGGGATTTGATCCTCCACTTTGACAAGTTCTCTGATTTTGTACCTAAGCCGTTCAGTTCTGAGTGAGCGGACGACACCGCTTTGCCAAAGGATTGTGGAAACTTAAGTTAGCAACTTTTATATAAAATGAAGCAGTTAACAATAATTACTGTTATATATAAATTAAATTGAATTGAATAAATGTAAATGGAATCAAATATCGAAAGATGTGTATTTGTTTGCCCAGTTCTAAGGCGTATATTTCGTCTGCTGTTTTAGCTTTGTTTTTTCTTGCGTTTTACAAACTCTGCATTAAGAGCAGGAAAACCAAATGCACAGCATCCAAAAACACCGAAGCACCAAATCTTACCACAATTGAAAAAGTAGCTCTATTATTTCGCAAGGCTAATTATTGACTAATTTCATTTGCCAACTTTAATAAGAAAATTAGTTTAAAAATTTGACTTTTCACATACAGAGTATAAGTACTAAAAGGGGCCTCTAAAGCTATTGAAGCAAAACAGCAGCTGCTACAAGTCAAAGAGCGAAACGCAGAAATCTTGTAAACCTGTACATCAATCAGAAATAGCCAGTTTCTGAAAAATCGCTGCCAAATGAAGGTTTCGCATAGCTTTGCTTCGCTGTGTTGAAACCCACGAAACGGCAGGAAAGAAGTTCAATAAAGACATAAGCATTTGCTGAGACGTGTGCGCTTTGCAAAACGATGACAACAAACGTGCGTCTGCGTGCGCATTTTGCCACATATTGCACTAAGCTTAACGTTAACCAAAAGGCTCCACCCTCATGTCAATAGGAGCTGGTTTTTAATGAAAGGGGTGGTGACATAATATCATAGAGATATTAGTCATAACAAATACTTATTTTGTTGAGGCAAAAATGGAACGATTTGGTTCAGACTTCTAACACTTTCTCAAAATTCTTCAGCTGGCAGGAAACTAGTTGTTGGCAGCTCAATAGAATAATTTTAATTGAAAAAGTGATGTTTCAGTCACTGAAACTGAAACTGAAACTAGGTTTCAGTTTGTACAGGTTTCAGTTTCAGTCACTGAAACGGAAACTGAAACTATTTTGAGAAGAGACCTGAAACTGAAACTGAAACATTTTTAGGCAGCCGACTGAAACTGAAACTGAAACTATATTGGGTAAAAGACTGAAACTCGGACTGAAACTAGTTTCAGTCTTTCCTTAATCTTGAAATTTTTAAGGTTTTGAGCTTCGATAATGTTAACATTGCTGTAAGAGAGGCTGAATAAACCCGTTGTTTTTAAAGCGAACTGAAACTGAAACTCCGACTGAAAGTAAAACTGAAACTGAAACTATTTTGGTCCACCGACTGAAACTGAAACAGACTGAAATTAGTTCGAACCACCGACTGAAACTGAAACTGAAACTGAAACTGAAACTGAAACAACACTAGAAAAAGTCCCCGAGTGCTATAATGAGACAAATATGCCAGTATAATTAATAATAAATTAAGGACAATGCGTTCGGTAGAGAGAATTCTCCCTCTTCTTTCGATAAAACCCATTCCTTGAAATTGAAGAAGTTATTAATTAACAAACTTACTAAGCAACTAATAAATAACTTATTACCTAAATTACAAAATCTTCAGTCAATGTAGCTGAAATTTTGCATTCGCCAGATTATTTTTATATGAATACACTGTTGTTAACAGCTTGTTTATGGCAATACATACATAATAACATTTAGCATATTGACACGATTTGCTTTTCCTGCCAACCATCAAACACGTAGCTGCAATTTCAGCCCTGATCCTGACAAAACCCTATAGAATAGAATTTATTCCTGAATGATCAGTCTTTACTTTGTAGTTTTGTATTTTGTATGTTTTATTGCTTGTAATAAGACTCAGTAACTAGCACACAGGTGATTTAATGAAAGCAATATGTAACAAA
>JASAND010023565.1:0-79715 GCA_030248195.1 Trissonchulus latispiculum | reverse complement strand
CTAATATAATTAGAGTACCATTGATAAGTTCATGCAAAAACAAAAAGTAAGTTGTAAACGTAAACTACTACCTACATCACGAAAGCACCCCATGTGCTAAGAAGAAACCAAGGTGGAAAAAGTACAAGAATTACAAAATGAAAATAGACATCATGGAATTTAAAAATCTTGCAAAAAGAGGTGAGACAGAACCTACAGTTCCAGAAGCATGTATACAGAAAAACATTCTTAAACAAAATAATTTAAAGATGCTCACCTTCTTATGTTAAAAACAAATTAACTTCAAAAGAAATAATTCCCTTTCTCTCGAATGGTAATTCTGAGGCTTGGCCGGACTTTGAAAAAGCTGAAATTTTAAATGAGCAGTTTTCCTCATGATTTTCACAGTAGATAATGGCGAAAGTCCGAATTTCATCTGCACATGACCTTTGTGTTCCATTGGTATAATACCGTTATCAAAGGCTAACAAGAAAAATTTTTAAAAATTTTTAAGCCTCGATAGGTCCAGATAATATACAATCATTATTGTTGAGAAAAATGGCCACAGTTTTGTCTACTCCCACTGCAATATATTTTTCAAAAGTCATTAAATACTGGTGTAATCCCCACTATTTGGAAAGGTAATATTATATCCCCAATCTACAAAGAAGAAATGATCAACACCTGAAAACAACAGACCTATTAGTCTTACTTCATCATGCTGTAAAATTCTTGAACAAATTCTGAAAGAACATATTATGTACTTTTTAATGGAGCATAATTTACTAAGTGCACACCAGCATGGTTTTCGTGCTAAACATTCTACTCTCACTAATTATTCATTAAAAAACTTTATACCAATGGAGTAAAGCTAAAGAACTTAAATTATGCAATAGAGTATATATCTAGACTTTGCGAAAGCATTTGATACGGTAAACCATGATAAGTTATTATTAAAATTAGAAAAGTATGGAATTAGTGGTCAAATTTTAAACTGGATAAAGTCCTTTTTGTCAAGTAGATATCAAAATGTGAAAGTTAATCAAGCTTTTTCTACCAAACCTCAGGTTATCAGAAACAATAATATTCCACGAGGAACTAGTGACTGGACACTTCTGTTCCTGATATACGTTAAAGCAAACATACAAAAAGTCATTGTAAATTCTAGTATCGATCTATACGCAGATGATGCAAAAATATACTTAAGTACGAACGAAACCAAATCTGTGAGACTTCAAGAAAATCTCAAATCGCATATGCAGCTGGGCTAACACTTGGCAGCTTAGTCTATCAATTTCAAAGTGTCTGCTAACTCCAGTTTTTAAATTGTCCGCCATATATCGACTTTCACAGATGCGGATGGAAAAGGATATGTATACGCATATACAGTTGACAAAGTTGATAAAACAGTATTCGTGGGTGCTAGTAAAGTGTAAAGTGACATTTCATTGAGACCAGTAACGTGAGATTTATACATACTACAGCTAAGGGGACAAAATATAAGAAAACTGTATAGGAAGTCAGTGGTCGGGTCATATGTCCTTTGGAGGATATTGAGTGCGTTCAGGTGAATCATCTTGAACATCTACAGTGTCTGCTTCAGTTGGAGCAAGGTCCGAATAGTCAAGATTGGGAGAATTTGACAAAACTGAATCGGTGGCCAAGATGGCCCGGTCGTACCCCGGCACACCCTGATCCACCTGTGGAGTAGAAGACAACTCCGGGAGGGTGGGGTCCACCCCCTTCACCCCTCGTAGCCAACTCTCTCCCCACACAAGACCAAATTGACTAGAGATTGACAGAAGGTCAGGAGGTTCAGATAGAATTTTTGCCACATTTTGGACAAATTTCGATTCTGGAGGTTCATCTTGACTATCAAAAATACATTCAGATAGAATTCCAGAAAAACAGTCTTCCTTGGGGGTAACCCCCTCTTTTTGGGCAACATCCAGGGTTACCCCCTCTTTTTGAGGTAGACCCACCATTACCCCCTCTTTTTGGGGTACGCTCGGGAGTACCCCCTCTTTTTGTGGTGGATCCCCTGCCGGCCAAAAGGCAGAGGAAAAAGGCACAAATGTCAGGAAAAATATCAAAAGGCACAGAAGAAAGCAAACTGAAGTGACCTGAAAAGAACTTAGGGGTTTTCCTGTAGCCCCCACGCCCCCCGGGGCAAATCTGGATGGTGGATCGGCCGCACACCCAGACGTGCCCCCACAAGCCCCAGCAACCGAGGTAGTGTCACCCACCGCACCCTGCTGCCGAAGCTGAGTGAGTCCCGCAGTCTGTTCGGAAAAAGTCACAGTCGGTGGAGGGAGATCAGCGTCCAGACAAGGCAGAATAGCATGTTCAGAGCCCCCTGATATGGGAGAGTCAGCTTTACACCCCGAACCAGGCACCAGTGGCTCGGTACTTGAAATATTTTCACGATCAAATTTATATGGTAAAGTGTCTGCGATAAACCGGCGCAATTCAAAAATTTGTTGCTTACAAGTATCTGCACTTTTTCGCATCGAGTTGTACATATGTAACTGGATTGCAGATAACATGAGAGACTTTGTCTGAAGCATAGAAAATATCTCACCGCAACTATCTGATGTTGAATCAGCAGACAAATTTACCCCCAAAACATGAGGTTTAGATATAGGTGAGGCAGTTTTAATGTACCCCACATGGTGCCTGGTTGAGGTGTGCAGGGACTTTTCCCCTGGTGGGGGCACGCCCCCCACAGGACTAGGTGCAACATGCTGTGGTGGTACAGGCGCTAGAGGTTGAGCCACTACTCCCCGCACAGACGGCGCTGAAGACGGAACCGAAGGTTGTGGTAGAGTGGGATTGGCAGGTTTAACATTGCACTGTGACGTCACCGTCTCCCACTGTGGGTACCCAGACGAACCCGAAGATGATGGGGGAGCCGGTAAAGCTAAAGGGGCCGGAGCAGATTGCAAAGCTGGGTAAACTGGTGGTTGGGCATAAAATTGGGGATAAACCGGTACGTATTGTGCGACACCGGCCACTTGTTCCCGGGGAAGGGATCGAACCTTCCAACCCACTGGAGCAAAGTGCGGATACTTATCCCAGCAATTATTTGGGTCATGGCCCCTCCTGCCGCAATGGAGGCATTTTTCCTTGCTCTTATCTTCGAACCGAAACCTCGCTTCCTCCCCTTTTTTCCATAAAGACCGTAGGTCTTGAAATTCCTTACGAAGTTGTTCTAGCGGGTCGTTGGAGCCCCCACCCGATTCTGCTCTCTCTGAAGACGCCACATGATAAATTGGAGGGTCATACGAAAGCGCATCCCCTGAAGTGGGGCGTGGGGTTCGGGCGTCACGTTTGTGAATAACCCGCAAAATGTCCTCCATAGAAGGTTCCCCATAGGCCCCCAAAGGAACAAGCGACGCCGCGTACGTGTCATTTGCACCGGCATAGACCTGCCGGACACAGTGCTTCTCCCGGTCACCCGGGTTACTCCAGATATCGAGCGCCAAAGCTTGCAATTCTGAGATATACTTACGTATATGTTCTCCGGGACGTTGGAGCCGATTGTCAAAAACTGTATACTTCTGTTGATATGACAGCTGCGGCTTGGGGAATTGAGTCTTCAAAAGTTTCAAAATGCTGTCATAGGAATCAACCATAGAAAGACCCGCCCGGGAGGCATAAATTTGAGCCTTACCCGCCAGTTTACTGTAGAAAAGACGAGGCCACTGATCTTTCGGAATTTGATATGTTTCCACCGCTGATTCAAATTGTGGGAGCCAGTCTTCAACATAAACTGATTCCGGATCAAACCGGGGGAGGGAACGTCCCGGAGAATCTCAATATACGTACGAAAAAGGCGCGGATCATGTCCTAAAACTGAAGCATCTGTGGCCTCCATGGCCACCATAGTTGGGTGACGGGCGGGCGTCGCTTGTGTCTCTTTGTGGGAAAAAACCCCTTCTTACCCGCATGCTGTGCAGAAAAACCCGGGGGGGCGCCCCCCTATCCGGCGGAGGCGGATGGTCGGAAGCCACCCGTGAATTTTCCAACACAAAATCGGAAGGTTGGACATTTTGTGGGCTGGTTTCCACCGTCTGATTTGCAATTGGTGCTACCGGACCGGTAACCACTTGGTTAGGTGCCGGTACGTACGTATGAGCCGCCGGCTGTAAAACAGTAGAAGTTCCAGTAGAAAACTGCGCCGGAGAATTATATGCGTATACTGGATTTCCGTACATATCAACGGCATAATAGCCGGATTGTGCCGAAGGCGGCACAGGCTGTACGATTTGAGGTGTATACGTATATAACGGCTGCTGAACCGGGGATTGAGATTGAGAAAAACCCGGTATAAAAGATGACGTTTGTGACGGCTGCTGAACAGTTTGAACGGCCTGTGCTTGACCAGACGGAGAAGCACGCTGAAACGTACCCTGTGGATGCTGTACAGACGGTGGACACCAGACATGTCCTGAATTTTGACCAAAATTGGGTGATCCCCCTTGAGCACCGCTTACAAGACTGGGGACCCCCAATGTGGGTTGCCCCACCTGTCCCCGGGACGACGAGACCAAATTATACCCTTGATCTGGCGTAAAATTAGACATACTCTGCGTCTGAGATTGACACTTGGGCGCGGAAGACTCAGGTCGTCCCGAGGGAGGAGGAACGGGCGCCCCCCGATTCTGACCATGTACACCCACCATTCTGTCAGGTTCTTCTGCAACGCTATCTTGAGCCTGGGGTGGGGCCACAGCTGCAGACTTTCCGGAAATGGGAGGGACTTGCTTATGTTGTAACTGAATCAAATCATTTTCAGAATTTTGGCTCAAAACAGGTTCGGGATTATTTGATCCCGAACTTTTCTCCCCCAATAGTTCAGAAACTGTGACTGGCGCCAACCCAAGATCTTTCCGCCTGTAGTCTAAATAATTCTGCATAGCTGCCAAAAGTTGTTCATCTTGCGAATCGGAATCGTCAATTTCAACACAATCGTCAAAACCGTCAAATTGGGGGCTGGGAGTGAGCATTTGCCCCTCCTGAAGCGTATCTGAAGTCTGCAGCAATTCTGGCCCCCCAGACAAAGATTTTACCGTAGTTTCCTCCCCAGAAATTACTATTTCCGGAGGAATGGCATCTGACAACACTTGGGGGCCCCCCAACTGCGACGCTGAGGACCAAGGACCCGCAGACTGCGAAACTTGGGGGCGGGTAGCACCAGATTGTGACCGCGTCACTGGCCCCCCAAAAGTTTTACTTAAATGACCACCATACGGGGCCTCAGAAGATGTAGACGGGGCTGTGGAGGTAGAAACCCCCAATTGGGACTGGGTCCGACGCGAACTTGTGGGAGGGGGAGGAATCCGGGAGGGTCCCCCACGCACCCCTGATCCTTTATCTGTTACCGGTTTTGCCTTCGAATTTTGTCCTTCCCATAATTGTGGGGGGAGGTCGGGTACGTAGCCTTCCGGTCTTCTGGGGGTCCCCCTTCCAATACCTGGAGCAGTTCCCCCCGGACTAGCGTTGGGGGAGACACCTCCCCGACCACGACCCCCCAATTTTGCAATACTTTGTTTGGAGGCCATGGGATGGGAGTACCTCTGTCTAAATCAACCGGTCGGTCGAAATACGATAAGGGCCCCCAAAGTTGTGCTCTTTGCTTTTCTCGCTTATCGTGCTCCCTTTTCTTCTCAGAAAAAACTAGAACTTTGGACATCTACTGAAAAATCACGGTCGCCACTATTTGTGGAGGTACGGTGTGTAACCTCCGTAATAAATTGTATCGGACTTCACTAGTTGATTGCAAGTAAGAGCTCAGTGTGCGATATCCAGTCCTAACTAATTGAGAGAAGAGATGAGAGCATCATAAACTAGCGAGTAAATTAAAATAGAACTACTTGCGGACCCTAAGCGACCGTCCCTAAATCTAATATACCGAATACCGCTAGATTTTACTATATCAAACACAAAAATACTCACTCTAACTTTGAAAAGGTCATACAAAACTGATACAAGGATACGAAGCAGCACGATAAGTGAAAATGAACACACGAGGGAGGGCGTTACCCACTCCCCAAAACCTAAAGCTAACCCAACAATTCTTACCCCCAAAACAGATCAAAGGCCCCCAACCTCGTTGACACACCGACTACAACTGAACTCAGCCTGCACTTTCTCTCTCTTATATATACTTTGTGCTACTGACGTAGCTAGCCCAAAAAGAAATCACTTTTATCATTCATGAATAAGACAATTGTCGAAATAGTTCAAAGTTGTATAATTTCATCAAAGAGAGTATACTTTACGTCACACGTATGAAGATAGCGCTACACATAATTTTCAATGCTGCGCTGCTGCGCAGCTGTCTCCTAGTGCCCCAATGGGTAATATCCCACACTATTGTATATTTCCTATCATTTTCTGGCCAGTTTTCAACTATTTCTTGTTTATTGGAGTTAACAGTTTTGAAAATTAATCTTCCATGTAGAGACTGCATCCTATGCAGTAGTGATCTTTTTGTTGAGTATAAAGTTATATACCTGAAGTTCTATATCTGTGTGCCTTCTAAGCCAAGACACTAAATTTTGGCGACGATGGAAATGTTCAAACCCCCACACCCGTACCTTGAGAACCCGGGGACTCCTCTTATACCTTGGAAACAGTGGATTCAGTTATTCCACAATTATCTTATCGCAACCGGAGCAGAAGATTACCCCGACCGACGGAAGATTGCTATTCTTCTGCATTGTTTTGGTACCGAAGCACATCGGATATATCAGACTTTACCTGTTCCCCATGACAATCAGAACGGTCCACCTACCTATAATGACATTGAACAGTTGCTAGAAAACCAGTTTTCCCCTAAACAGAACATTGTGACGGCCCGACATCTATTTCGGCAGAAGAAGCAAAGACCTGGGGAAAAGTTTAGTTTATACTTAAGGTGCTGGTATCGCTTTGTGTAAATTCGACCCTAGAAGCTTCAATTCTTCATGAAAGTGGATGAAACTTTCCAATTACATTATTTTCGTGCTCTTTAACATTCTGGGACCAGTCCCGGATTTTTAGGTGTAAAGATAAAAAGTTTTGGTTTTTGCCCTTATTCTCTCAGTACATAGTCGCTACACCGGATTGGTTGTTATGGCTGGAAAGGGGGCCCCAAAATGAACATTTTTGCTTTTACAACTTTTGAGCTACCTCTAGTGGTTAAGGCAGTATAAGCCAAAAACGATTTTTGGGGTCAACAAATGGCCATTTTTGAAGAAATCAGTTTTTTTAAAAATTACTGCCAAATCTTACAGACAATTTCGGCTTGTGTATACTCAATTGATGCACCGTCAAATTGCGCATATTATCTATATCTATTCGCTGGAGTTCGTTGCTTTAAGCTAGAGAATTCGCCGAAAAACCATTTTGGCAAAATTGCCATTATTTTGTTTTGAACATTGATTTCTCAAAAACTACCAAGTGGATTCGCATGATTTTTGGCTGAATGAAAATTCGCCCTATTGCGGAGGGACATTTTTCTTGGTTTGAGCTAAAACATCTCCAGTTGTGATAAAACTGAATAGAAAGTTGCGAAATTTCGTGTCATCGCGCATTTGCCGGATTTTCTGGAGCACTGAGACTTGTTGAGCCAAATCCAAAAAATGTCCCTCGGCCCACATGTCCTTCATATCATGGCACAACAAGAAATTTTGGCCATTTCCACAGTTTTGAGAAATCGATGTTCAAAAATTTTTGGTCTATTTTCAGTCTGTCAGATGTCAGCATGTCGGAAAGTTTTTGCTATTTTTTGCCAATTTTTCTAGTTTCGTAAGCTCATGTTAAGGTACAGATTGTGAGCTTTAAAACGATGTATAAAGCTTTTTCCAAATCCCGAAACTGCGAGAGTTATAACGTTTCAAAGAATCACCACAAAAGCACTGCACAAGACGATACCAGCACCTTAAGCGAACTCCGTTCTCTCCTGCCGCCCTGTGACTTTGGCGCGTCGCAAGAGGATATGTTGCGCGACCAAATCGTCGAAGGAGTTCATAACCCGAAAGTAAAAGAAAGACTGTTAATGGAATCCAACTTAACTGTTGAACACTGTGTTCAATTGGCCTGTCAAATCGAGAAAGCCTTAGAAGAAGCGAAGGAATTGACGTCAACTGATACAAAGCATAATGTCCATGCCATTTATCGTAAGCCTACCACCTCACATCAAGCAAGAAAACCGACACCGAAGGAAAAGATGAACTATAAATCTCTTTGTGGCAGGGACCACAAGGACTCTCGATATGACTGCCCTGCGAAAAACAGTAACTGTAATTACTGTAATAAAAAGGGACATTATGAAAGGGTTTGCAAAACCAAGAAATTTTCTGCATCTCGTCACATCCGTCAAGTAGAGACACATCAAGCGTCGATTGAAGGTGAAGACAACATTCAGGTCCTGAGCATCAACCCTCAGCACGTCAGTCATGCCATCACATGTAATCTGAATCTTAAGAGTAACAGTGGTAAACAGCACATCCAATCTTTTGTGATTGATACCGGTGCACCTGTATCTCTGTTGCCCATTCAAGAGTATCAGAAGCTATCTGATCCTACTACCATATCACCCACCACAACAAAACTACTAGCTTATGACCATCAAACTATTACTACGTTTGGCCGTGCAACCTTGACAGTCTGTCGTGACAATCAGCAATACACCGCCTCTTTCTTCATCGTCGAAGGTAGCCAGGCACTTTTGGGATTAGATCTTATCCAGAAATTGAAGATCAATATCATTGGTGAAAATCTGGTCGTTAACCAAACTTCCATAGAAGATATCCAACAGAAATATCCAAAGCTTTTCACAGAAGAATTTAAAAAGATAAAAGGATTCCAATATCAGACCAAGTTTGCTGACAACGTCAAGCCAGTCATACAAAAACATAGAAGTGTTCCCTTCGCCTTGAAAGAAAAGGTTAAAGAAGAATTACTACAATTGGAAAAAGACGGCGTGATTGAAAAGATTGAAACATCTCACTGGTTTACATCCTATGGTTGCTGTGCTCAAACCGAACGTAAAGATACGGATTTGTTGCAATCTCAGAAAGTTGAATGATGCTATCATACCTGATAAGTTTCCATTACCCAGAATTGAAGAAGCCTTTGCAGAACTCAATGGTGGTAAGATATTCACGAAAATTGACCTTAAGAAGGCATATTTTCAGCTTGAACTTACCGAAGAAAGCCGACCTCCAACTGCTTTCAGCACTGAATCAGGGGTGTACCAGTACCGTCGTCTACCCATGGGCATGAAGAATTCTGCGGCTGCGTTCCAAAGAATGATGCAAGCTATCTTACATGGGATTCCTGGAATGATTGTTTATCAGGACGACATTATCATCACCGGCCGAACTAAAGATCAACATGACAAACGACTACACCAAGTCCTTCAACGACTGAATGATCATAATGTTTCTCTGGAAATCTCAAAGCTGTCACTGTCACAAAAAGAAATCGAATGTCTTGGACATACACTTAGCGAATCTGGCCTGAAACCGAATACGAAGAACCTTGATGCAATCTCTAAGGCACCACCGCCAACAGACCTCTCTACGTTGCGCACGTTTTTAGGAATGTGCTCATACTACCTCAAATTTGTGCCGAATTTTGCTACTGTCAGTGAACCACTACGACAACTCACCAGACAAAACGGAGCATCATCACCACAAAGTTTTCACTGGGGTGAAGCACAACAGCAAGCTTTTGAGAAGATTAAAGAGATGATACAGAAATCTAGCTTTCTGTCTTTATATAATCCTGACCTTCCTACCATTGTAACAACAGATGCATCCGCATATGGACTAGGTGCGGTACTCTCCCAAATCCATGGCACCGAAGAGAAAGTTGTAGCATTTGCCTCCTGTACCATCAATGAATGAGAGCGAAAGTACTTTACCGCAGAACGTGAGGCGCTTGCCTGTGTTTGGGCTTGCGAGCGCTGGCACGTTTATTTATGGGGAAAGACCTTCACCCTAAAGACTGATCATCAAGCTCTTACCTCCTTGCTTGATTGTGATATGCTTATCACGAAGAACTCAAAGATCCGTTCTTATCTAACAAATTATCATAAATCATTGACTAATCACCGTAATCAGAGGTTCTAGCCAAAGTCTCTATACAGATTATATATGCTTAAAGTCATAGATTGAAACTCATTTATATCTTTAGCTTTTTAATGTTTCTGTGAGATTCCACACTTTCCCTTCTTTTTATTGTTCTGGCTCAGTCAAAGTATCTTCCTCTTTCATAGGTCCTAGTAACAGGATTGTACCTGGATGGTGGATGTCTGGTGCGACGTGGATAACGGTCAGGCTCAGGTGCTTTCGTGTGTTCCAGATAGAACCATCTTCTAATTCAAAGGTATAGGATCCTTTCACTGCGATCACTCGTTTTGGACTGCTGTATTGTAGCCCTCCTTTGGGGACTTGAGGCAACCTTGTTCGAACGTAGTCTCCAACTTTAATCTTGGTGGCTTCTGGACTTGCACGCGCTTCTTTCTTTTGGTCTGAAGCGTTGTAGACTGTGGAATTCAACTTTGTCCCCATTCTCCATCTGAACATGAGTTCTGCAGGTGATTTGCCAGATGCTGTCGGTGTTGAACGGATTGCGGTTAACGTTTGCTGGAGTGATCTGCTGTTGATGTCAGCAGGTATACGGTGCTTTGACGGCCATGTAGACGTCGTGTAGGTTCGGACTTTGTTAATAAGCTGATCATTTGTTGTTTCAGATTTCAGTTCTTGAAGTGGTACTCCGCTGTTATCTTCTAAACTAAGGATCATTTCTTCTGCTGTTACCTTGTCTTTGATCGCCAAAGGCACTCTTCGTAGTTTTGCGCTCATTGGAATAGCATTTTCTTGGACTCCGGTTTGGTGTTCAAAGCCTTTGACTTGGCCATGGTTTTCGGAAAAGAGTTGTGGGTATTGCTGTCGTAGTGAATCTGATGATACATTGCAGATAGTTAGTGTTTCGCCAAAAACATTGATTTTCAGGCTGCAGATCAAATCTCTACCAATTAGACATTTGCTTCCAGTCACAACAACAAATGACGCTAGACATTGTTTTGAACCATAGCTTACCGTTGTCGTGAAGATACCATGCACTTCTAGTTGGTTCCCACCGAAACCTGTTAGGTTAATGTTACTTTTGGCTAATGGATGATCTGGGAAACTGGATCGGTAGGCTTGCGGAGTTAAGATGGAAACGGCAGATCCAGTATCAATGACGAACTGGATAGGTTTCATGAGGTTTTCAGAGTTAGCTAAGTAGAGGTTTAGCGTTGACTTAGCGTTGATGGCTGGGCATGCTTTTCTGTCATAGTTGTGATCGGCACCACATCTCATGCATGTTGTGTTTCTTCTTGTTGTAGTTTTCGGTTTCGGTCTTATCATCTGCACAGTCGATTCTGTGTTGTTTGTCATTTTCTTTGCATCTCTTGCAGCTTGTTCAAATTGACGACTGATTTGTAGTGCTTTCTCGATGGTTAGCTGCTGCTCCATAAGCATTCTTTCTCGAATTTTCTGGTTGTGGATTCCAACCAGTTGGTCTCTGATCATTTTTTGTGAATCCTGGAAATCACAGGCAACTGATAAGGAACACAAATCGCTGTAGTAAGCATCAACCGTTTCTTCTGATGACTACTTCCTCTGTCGAAATTCGTGTCGAGCGGCAACAACATTGGTTTTTGGGGCAAAGTGACACCGTAGAGTCTGTAGAACAGTATCAAAGGTGTCCTCACCATTAGGTTTAGGCAAGGATTGATATATTCGGTGTGCTTCCGTGCCAAAGCAGGTTAGTAGTATAGCGATCTTTCTTGCTTCAGGAAATTCATCTGATCCGGTGGCTGTTAGATATGTCAGCAACCGCGATTCCCACTGTTTCCAAGGGAGGGGCGGTGGTCCTGGGGTTTCCAGGAAGGATTGTGGAGGACGGAAGTGATCCATGAAACGTACTTCACCTCGTCGCCAATTGTGATATGCTTATCACGATGAACTCAAAGATACGTTCTTATCTAACAAATTATCATATATCATTGACTAATCACCGTAATCAGAGGTTCTAGCCAAAGTCTCTATACAGATTATATATGCTTAAAGTCATAGTTTGAAACTCAGTTATATCTTTAGCTTTTTAATGTTTCTGTGAGATTCCACATTGATATCACTGGAACTGGCCACAAACCGATGCGCATTTCCAGATGGCACTCGCGGCTATTGAACTATACCTACCAAATTGAGTACAAACCAGGTACTCAAAACACAACTGCTGATTGTCTATCCCGACTACCTCTACTTGAATTCCAACATCTAACCGATGAAGAAATTCCAATCGCCTTCATCAATACCTTGCCTGCTGTGAGCATTTCAGAGATTACTGACGCAACAAAGAAAGACACGATCCTACAGACGGTTTCTCACCACACCGTAGTTGGCTGCTGGAATCGATCAACGCAGAGCCATACAGATCTTAAACCCTATCGCCTGATCCAGGAAGAAATCTATATCCATGATGATTGTCCTTTCCGAGCACCGAACCGACTAATCATCCCAAGCTCGCTTCGTCAGCGAATACTATCGCTTGCCCACGAAGGTCACCTTGCCCAGCAAGGTCTGCAAAGAGCTGCTAGAGCCAGAAGACCGCCACTTAGATATAACCCTGCCGTGGATGAGATCAGCGACGAGCCTACTGGGATTGAAACTTTTCAAGAAAGAAAAATTTAGTGTCTTGGCTTAGAAGGCACACAGATATAGAACTTCAGGTATATAACTTTATACTCAACAAAAAGATCACTACTGCATAGGATGCAGTCTCTACACGGAAGATTAATTTTCAAAACTTTAACACTTCACAACAAACAGGTTTCACAATTATTGAATGATCAAATTCAAAGCAGAACATGAAACATTTTAGAAAGTTATCCAACAGGAAATTGGCGCTGGAGTTCGGCCAAAAAGTCCAGGAATGGACGCTTTGTGTGGCAAGCGAACCAACAGTGGGTGGTATATTGTCCCGGCAGAAGATTACCACAGAAGATTACCCATTACCATTTACATCTCAACAGGTTGGTCTTCAGGGCTACCCAATGAGTTTCGATTCGTTTAGTATTAGCACCGTTAATCGGATTAACAAAATTTAGGGAGTGGTTAACAGTTCTGTGGAAATACTGCCCCCAGGTAGGGATACCGGCATAGGCTCGCCACTCATCACTGATGATTGTGGTCCCTGGAGCGATGTGTTGCTGAACCAAACCACGTGGCTACATTTCTGTCGAAAATATCATCGACATTCCCTTTGACTCCAACTGACTATAGGAATTGTAATTGTATAAGAATATGAAGAGAGATTTGATCGAGTGCTGACAAAGAATGGCGGCGAAAAAGATAAGTTTTGAGAACGTGATTTTTTGTTTAAAATCAATAACACGATTAATACAGATTTTCAACAAAGCACTGTAGTAATTAATTAGTCCACTCTTAGTGGTCAACTAACCTGCAGGAACGCTAATATTTATTTGGTGAAGGAGCACTGACGCCTAACAATGCCAGCGCAAGGAATTCATTCACAGACATCGCGTACATTTAAAATTCTGAAAACCGTATGAGCGCATGTTGCATTTGCTTTTTGAATTAATAGGTTGATTCTAACCGCAACCTACCGATTTCGGGAAGTATCAGATTCCGTTAACCTGTTATGTCATCTCCAGATTGTCTACTGATCTGGCCAAATTAGCGCTGATCAACATACTCAGCTCTAAGTTTTCGTTTCTTGTTTCACGTTAATCTTTTCCTTAAGTATCGTTCAAAGCACATATATTGCAGGGTCGAACATGTGAATTGCAATTTTGCAAGTTGACGAAATTGAACGATATATTCCTTGGGAATTGCGTCCAATTTTGTGTTGTGGCAAGTAGTCTGTGGATGAGACACACAGGAAGCTCTGTAGCTAAAATTGCATCAGTATCTCAGCTATGTTTATTTCTGGTAGAAGGAAACTGCAACACTGCGTAATTGTAGGTAGCCTAAATGTGTAATGTCAGACAGTCTGGAAAAGTACAACGGCTCAGCAGTTCCGTAGAGGGAGTGATTCATTTCCAACCTGCTGTAACCTTGGTAGAAATGCGGAACCAAGTTGATCTAACCGCCATCCTGTGGTATTCTTGGTTGTGGGAATGATCACACATCAGGGACGGCCTAAAAGGGCGTCCTTGCGCTTTGGCACACACAGTCCCATGGTCTCATAAAGACTTCTCCCCAAGACTTCATAAAGAAAAGAACGAACAAGATGTTGAAAGGACTAGAAGAATACTAAAGCTGATCTAGTCAACTTGTTCTGTATATAATTGTACATACTATGACCAACCCCAACTCAGCTGGTCCAGCAGGACCGGGAAATTTTATTGGAACGAAACGCATTTTGCACTGTGAGCTGACTGGGGAGAAGGCTGGATGCTCTCCCCACTCCCCGCTCCGCAGCTCAAAACATGAAAGTTCCAAACTTGGCTGATGCCAGCTGGTGTCAGATCTATAGATTTCTGCAATAAAATTGGTTGGTACTGTAGTACCAGATTTTCCACCCCACCTTCCGATTAATTACTTTTGCGTTAACCGAGATTTGCAAGGAGTTGGCCGCTCAAGAGGGGAAACCCTTTTGAGTGGAGCCAACGGGTGATCACGAATGCACACCAGCAGCGGGGTCACTTCTGTTTCGGCAGTAGCCTTGAAGACGCCTCGGGTAATTGCATACAGCAATTATTCAGTGCCTGATCTTGATTCCCTACCCCTCCGGAAAACAAAATCTAGAAAAATTTAGATCAGGCACTACCCCTGCAGGCGAAAGCGACTGGGGTGTGGCACGTAGCGAAAAAAAAAAAAAAAAAGAATATGAAGCAACGGAACAGATCTTAATGTGTCCTTCAAATTTTCAATATAATTTTCTAATACTTTTCATAGTTAAATTAAAGTCTTCAAACTTCATTCTTTCTTGACACTCCCCGCCGGCATTGGCGGAAAATGAAAACGTCAGTTCATACCACCGTCCGACAGATTGCCCACGGACATTTCCAAGGGTACCAGGTCCATTACCCCGCGCCTGGAGGACAATCCGCTTGGGAAGGTGACCAGGACAAACCGAACCTCACCATCCGGGGCCCGGAGGAGCCTGCTGACCCTGGCCAGTTTCCACGTAACCCTTGGAGTAGTATCCCTCAGAAGGACCACCTCTCCTTCCTTTGGTTCCCTATTCAATTCTTTGTTCCTGCGCTTGAAATGAATTCTTTGGGTTTCCCTCAGTTCCTGAAGATACTGTGTATGCCACAGCACCCAGAACTGGCCAAGCTTCTTTCTGATGTGTTTCCATTGAGCAGTTAAGTCTACCTTTTCTAGAGTGAAGTCAGGATCCAACGGGTCCTCATCGCTGGGAGCCATGGATAGCTGGCTCATAGGAGCTACAAAGCCAGCGGGAGTCAGAACGCCTCCATCGTTGACCTCGGCACTGACCGACAGAAGAGGTCGGGAATTCAGCACACCTTCAACTTGGACAATGAGTGTCATCAGGTCGTCCTCGTTGATACTTGCCCGCCACAGAGTCTTTTTGGTCGCTCTCTTTACCAAGCCAATCAATCGCTCATAGAAGCCGCCGACCCACGGAGACTTCTCTGGGATAGTATTCCATTGAATTTCTTTTTCGGAGAAAAACTTGGTTAGCTTTTCCAAGGCTTCCGGATCAGGATTGTCACCCCAAACTGCATGCAGCATGTTGGAGGCCTTTTGGAACTGTGGGGCATTGTCCGTTAACATCATCGAAGGAGTGCCTCTTCTAGAGATAAACCTGATGATCGAGTTCAAGGCTGAATCTGCAGTGCAGTCCGTGACCACCTCCAGATGCACCGCACGTGTGACCAAACGCGTGAAAAGTGCAACCCATCGTTTCTGATATGGAGCTTTCTTTCCAGCATCCTTGATCATCAATGGACCTAGATAATCCATCCCGGTATACTTGAAAGCTGGTGCCATAGTAATTCTTTCTATCGGTAGTTGTGCCATACGTGGTGGACGGAATGTACCACCTTCCGTTCGCCGGCAGACAATACATCCCTTGATAGCCTTGCGAACTGTATTGAGTGTAAATCCATGAGGAATCCAAAGCTTCTTTCGCACCTCCGCCAAGGTAGACCGGCTTCCGAAATGGAGAACTTTTCGATGAGCATCTTCGATTACCAATCGAGTAAAGTAGGATTCCTTCGGGATCAATAGTGGAAATTTAGCATCAGGAGAGATTTGAGCATTGGCCAATCTTCCTCCACATCGAAGCATGCCGTTCTCTAGTCGCAGATCCAATTGTCTAGCCAATTTCGTTAAGTGGCCGTTCTTTAAGGAAGCAAGTTCTTCATGGAAACAGTCAGCTTGAATGTTGCGGATCCATAGATGGTTGGCCGACCTCATTTCTTGTGCAGTTATGTGCGTAGTGGAAGCTCTTGGTTGTTTCTTCATACCATGCCAGAATCTACTACAGTAGGCTGTTACTCGTAACAACTTCTGATAGGACGAAAATCTTTCCAAATGTATCCCAAGAGGGGAAGCTATCCGATCCAGTTCTTCTTTCGAAACCAACATTGATCCAGTAGCCACTGACCCAACAGAATCCTCATCGCTGCTTGCTGCTTGGTCAAATTTCCAATTCCATCTTGGCCAGTCTTTCTGCAGAACGATGATTGATGATGATTTCTGAATCCGTCCAGAGAAACTTCTTCCCAATTGGAATTTTCAGTTGTGATGACACGAATCTCATCGCTCGAACACCGATCACGACTCCGGTTAATTCCAGTCTTGGAATGGTGATGGACGGTTTGATGGGAGCAACACGGGACTTTGCAAACAGAAGACTGCTTGTACCATTCTGAACAATGTATACAACTGCCGCATATGCAGACTTGCTAGCGTCAGTGAAACACAGCAGGTTTGAAGGCTTCTTTGTATCAACACCAATGTAGCGAGGACGCTTGATCTCCGAAATCCTCTGAACGCTTTGCTCTATCTTTGTCCATTCCTCCTGCAGAGTTGCTGGTAGATCATCATCCCAGTCGCATCCCAGAATCCATGCTGCTTGTATCTTGATCCTTCCCGGCAGTGTTAGGGGACTGAACCACCCTAACGGATCAAACACTTTCGCAATGAAGTGAAGCATCGATCTTTTTGTGATCTTTTTCGTAGGATGATTATCTGTTGCCGTAAACTTGATCTGAAGAGTATCTTCGTTCGGAAACCATTGTAGTCCCAACACTTTGGTTTTTTCTCCTTTGACCAAGTCCTTTTCCGGTATTGACCGGTTGAAATCGCTATCATTGGACAGCCATTCACGAAGATTCATCGATGCCTTGGCAAACAAGACCTTTCCTTCTCGATACCAGTTGAGGGCGTCTTCGGTCGTTTCCGCTCCGAGGAAAATGTTGTCCATGTACACATTTCCACGGATTTGGCTCGCCAAGTCGCTGGGGTGAAGATCTAGATGATGATAGATTGTTGCCCCTACCAGATATGGAGAAGATACAATTCCAAAGGGTGTTCTGGTGAATCGGAATATCTGAATGTTGTCATCAGCACTTCGCCTCGTTGGATCTCTCAACCAGAGAAACCGAGTACAGTCCCTGTCTTCTTCCTGAAGCCCTACCTGAAGAAACGCCTTCTCAATATCCGAATCCATCGCTATCTTTGGCAACTGAAAACGCATCAGTAGACCTGCAAGATCCTCCAAGTAGTTGATTCCTTTATCGAGCAAATCATTTAGGCAGATTCCTTCTTTCGTCTTGGCACTTGCATCGTATACTATCCGGACTTTTGTTGTAGCTCGATCCTTTTTGATATGCGGAAAATGTGATATATAGTGAACCACATATCGTTTCCTAGTGTCTTGATGAACAGGTTCGATGATGCCTTTTGCCAATTGATCTTGGATTATATCGTTGTAGCCATCAAAGCTTCCAAGATCATCTTCCGTTGCGCATAGACTTCGAAGAGTTCGGTGAAGTCTACGACGAGCCTCCGGAAAATTCGAGGACAGCTTTCCCTGTGGAGATGTTCCATGTTTCCACGGCCACTTGACATAGTAACGACCATCCACATAGACAGTCGTATCCTTGTAATAACGAACCAAGTTGTGGCCTTCCTGTGAATCCTTGTCATCCGAGATGCCGATTGATTCCACGTTCCAAAGATCTGACACGTCCTTTTTTATGTTGCAAAGAAACGTCGTCAGCGTTGAAGACCGTTCTGCTTGTGACCGAAGGGTGTTGCCAGCCAAAACTGGACCCAACGGAGTGAAAATCAATGCAAGATTTCCTTCCAACTGAATTGACTTTGTGACCTTCGTACCCATCACAGCATTCCAGTAGTCCATACCAAGAAGAATGTCAATTCTGGACTCTTTGGTTTTCTTCGGTGGAATATTCAGCGGTTTGTATTGATGCACTTTTGACCAAGTACTGCTGGTTAGCTTTACCGGATAAAGAGGAAGAGGAGGAGCCAATCCTGGAATCGAATAGGCATTGACCTTGAGACGGAAATCGTTTCTTCCATGGATCACCATTTGAACCACTTGAGCCTTGACCTTTTCTGCTTCCGATGTGTTGAAACGAGCCGTCTTCAATACCACATCCTTTATCGGTTCCAGCCCCAATTGATCCGCTGAAGCCTTGTCGATGCATGTATATCGTGCACCACCGTCGAAGTATATGTGTTGTGTCCGGACGTGACCCGTTTCTGGATTCTCCACATTGGCAAAGCACGTTGCCATAATGATACCATCCGTTTCATTAGCACCCGACAGGAACGTCTGCGTGTGTCCAAGATCCGAAGCAGGTTCTTCCTCTTCTGGATTGGAGACCTGTTGAACCGCAACCGGCGCCTTCTTCTTGTTTCCACAGACGCTGGAGTGGTGTCCTTGCTGCTTGCAATGAAAGCACGGTTTTCCTTCTTTGCAATCTTTTGCCATATGCTGTTTACTCAAACATTTGAAACAGCGTCCTTCTTTCCGGAGAATATCCTTTCTCTGGCCCAATTCGGAAATCTTCTTACAATCATCACTGTAGTGACCCGGATGACAGCAAAAAACACAAGCCAACTTGGCTTTAACTTGAGACTGCAAAAACGTTGAAGCTGTCGAACAACCTTCAAATTCAAAATCTTTCTTTGCTTCCTTTACTGAGGTGTCTTTTTTGGTATTGGTATAATGCGTCTGTCAAAAGATTCTGATCCCCATTGCTGGCTGACATTCCGTGGAAAATTTTCAAAAACATTTCACTTTAATTCCGTGTTTCGGAATGCAGAAGGAAAAATCAACAATTTAGCTCGAAGAACTTCACTCATTTTCGGATTTCTGGAATGCATAACGAAACGTCGGGAATTTAGTTCGAAGAACTTCACTTATTTTTGGCAACAGTTAGAGTTTAGAGTACAGTTAGAGTAACAGTTAGAAGAAAGAAGGGAAAGGGGGGAGGGGAGACACACAACCGGGTTTTACAACATAATCACAAAATTGACTTCACAAAGTTCACATAATAGTTTATAATAACTCCAGACTGCTGCGGAATTTTTGGAATATATAACGAAACGTCAGGAATTTAGCTCAAAGCACTTCACTTATTTTCGGATTTTTGGAATCTACAACGAAACATCAGGGATTTAGCTTGAAGAATTTCACTTAATTTTCGAGGTAGGGAATTCACAACGTTGCGTTTTCGGAATGTCAAAAACCGTGAATGTTAGCCAGCAATGGGGATCAGAATCTTTTGACAGACGCATAAAGCAGCTTAATATTTGTGAGCAAGTCTAGAAAATCTGACATTTTCCATGCTTCTTCTCCTTTTCCTTTCATAACCCTCAGACGTTTCAGCTCACTTTGAATCCCAGCCGGTAGTTTTGGAAGAAGCGTGTAGACCTGATAATCAAGTACCGTTTCAGGGACGCCTAATTTGCATAAGGAAACTGTCGTGGCTCTCACCTCGTCAATGAAGCTTTCGAGTTGTGTGTAGCTTTCCTTGAAACAAGGTAGACTTTGCATAGCCTTTAGTTTGGCCTCAACGAGATATTGTGTTTGTCCATATTCCCTTTTTAGAATAGCCACAGATTCCTGATAACTTGCTGCTTGAACTCCTAACCCTTTAATTTTATTGTATGCAGCCCCTTTCAAAACTTGATGCAAATAATCTAGTTTTTGCTTGTCGTGAAGTTGGGTTTGAGAATGTACATTAACCTCGAAAGATTCCCAAAAATTCTGCCATTCTAATCTATCACCGCTAAAAGTAGGCAACTTTACCTTTGGAAGCTTGCTGAGAATACCTGTGTTCTGAGCCGGACCATTACCTCCTTCTGCACGAGCCGTAGGCATCGGTGCAGTCTGTTGTGATCCAGCGAGACGATCAATCAGAAGATGAACATCCTGCCGATAGCGATCCAATTCTTCTCGTCTTGCTTGTCTTTCTTCCCGTGCAATTCTTTCCATCCGTAGCATATCCTCTTTGCGTTGTGATTCTTGTCTTTCCATAAAATCCAGCATCATTCGCATCATTTCCGTGCTTGAGTTAGTGGAGGCATTATCCCCACCGACCGAGGCAGGGACCGGACGAACTGGACGGGGGACGGGCACGGGACCAGGCGTAGGACTTCCCAGGACATTCCCGGGACCAAGAGGAACAGTAGGACTGGGCGTGCGGACAACCCCTTGGTTCCCCCTGTGACCCAAATCCACCGCAATGACAGAAGTGTCGCAACCCAAACCAGAAAGTTCCGTTACCGTAAAAGTCCCATTGACCACCAGTTGTTGGAGAAGATTTGAGCCGCCACAGTCAGGGCAGATCCACGGGAATTCCCCAATAGTGCATAAAGTTTCCAAAAGGTTCCTTGTTAAAAGATTGTCATTTCCATCATTGATACACTTTGGACACACCCATTGATTGCAGCGATCGCATTGTATTCCATCTCCGGCCTCAGAAGAGCACCGCCTGCAATAAGTGTCCGCAGAACCATGACGACCCTCCATTGACACAACCAGTGGAATGACCAAAATTGGAAAAATCTCTGCTACCAACAGTTTGTCGAAAATATCATCGACATTCCCTTTGACTCCAACTGACTATAGGAATTGTAATTGTATAAAGAATATGAAGCAACGGAACAGATCTTAATGTGTCCTTCAAATTTTCAATATAATTTTCTAATACTTTTCATAGTTAAATTAAAGTCTTCAAACTTCATTCTTTCTTGACAATTTCTTCTCAAAACTGAGAAAAAACGGATCTGTTGATCTCCATCTTGATCCTTCCAAACCATTCCAAAAATCCAAGGTCCAACGACATGATTTCCATAATTGATACGAGCTGGAGGAACCTGTTTCCCGCCATCATCCGACCGCGATTCCGCTGGCCAGGTAAACTAATAAGTTTGTTTTATATAGCTGTGTTTGGCGCCTTTTCCATGACACCTTTTCCAAAAGGAACAAATATTGCACAAACTTACTGGCATGATAAATGAGCTGAGGTTTTCAGTCGCCGGAGGCGGTAAACTTCAAATATCCAGGAGAATTCTCATATGTTTCATGTTCTACTTTTAATTTGATCATTTCAATAATAATTCCAATAAACAAGAAATTAGTTGAAAACTGACCAGAAAATGATAGGAAATATACAGTAGAGAACTCTTTTGTAAGGTGTGCGCATACCAAAGTAGATGGTTTTGAGAAACTTGAAACTTTTGTAAGGTGTGCGCATACCAAAGTAGATGGTTTTAAGAAAATGGGAATTTTGTAGGGTGTGCGCATACCGAAGTAGATGCCTTTTACCGTATGCCCCTTAATTTGTATGGTGTGCGCATACCAAAGTAGATGGTTTTGAGAAACTTGAAAAATTTGTAAGGTGTGCGCATACCAAACAATCACCATTCTTTCATAAGCATACATACATATACTTACTGTAGTTAGTAGTAAATTCTGTATTTTATGTTACATAATTTTTCAGTATTTCAATAGATATTGGTAAAATAGCGCCGCAAGTTTGGAAATTAGACATTGACCAACGGCATTTTCAAGAAGGATAGAGTTGATTTTGGCTCATTTTCTCACACAGTTTAGGTAGTCCGACAGGCAGCGTTTTAGACTATAGTTCTATCAGAAAAGTTGCTTCTCATTCCAGTAGCTATCGATTAATACCAATTTGGAAAAAATTCAAAATTTGATTTTTTCACAAAACAAGACCAACTTCACCGATGCATCGGAGCAGTTCAGTTCAGCAGAACTATTAAATGCTTTAACACATTTGCGGCAACAACTCAGCCAAATTCAGTGGTTATCGACCTGCTCGACAGTTATTGATTGAGCGTGAAATTTGCGAAAAACTGCGTTTTTGTGCAAGATTGCAGCTTCTTTGTTCATTTTTTTAATTCCTTAATCCTTAGAGTCGAAAATGGTACCAAAAGAATGCTTAATATAATTAAAGTGCAATATCTATACGCCCATTGTGTTTCTCTTCTGGAAGTCGTGACAGTAAATCAGCTGTTGCTTTGATCACCAGGCTTGTATTCAACCTTGTAATCCTATGCCAACAGTCGGGCATAGCAACGCGATATGCGCATTGGACGATGACCTTTCCCAAAGGCTCCTAATAGGACCGTCAATTTTTGATGGTCTGTCCGCAAGATCCATGTGGATTGATGCCATCGCTCCAAGGACCAGACACACGCTAGAGCTTCTCGCTCTGGCGTAGAAAATTTGCGTTCTCTCCGATAGGGTAGTTGATGCAAAGGCGATAACACGTTCGGTTTCTCCCTGAATCTGTGTTAACACTGCTCCAAGACCATAGGATGAAGCATCTGTTATGACTATGGTCTGGGCTTTGCTGCTAAAGTAGCCAAGAACAGGCGAAGCTGGAATCTTTCCCATACAGAAGGTTATAGGCGATCTCACCCTCGTCGCCAACAATGTGATGTAATGCTCTTTTACTTCAAGCAACTACTCAAATCATCACATCTAGATTACTGGATACCAAAACCTCATGTTTCTTTATATTTCATTTAATTGTTTCACTACACCATAATTGACAAAATTGGCAAAATTGCATTCATCTTTCTGGACAATTTCAGAATCGACATCTCAGGTAGAAGAAAAGTATTCCATTAACACTAACCAATCAACCTGACTTGCACACTGAAAAGGTTACACTAGCTCTGCTAATTAATTTATAATTGGTAACGTTAACGTTACCTATTTTTCTCCTAAGCAAGGCAACTCCTATGCTTGTTCCTGGCAACTGCTGCGTAGGTTTGGTCTGGAAGCTTGCAGCGGTTCTTTTTGTTGAGTAAAATTTTTCAAACTGCACAGTTGTCCCGTTAATAAGTTTTCTCTGGTGGAAGTTTGTCACACTTGTCACAGCGAAGGCTGATTTAAGCTGCTGCCCTTCTGTTGCTTAGCCTTTGCTGCGCATGCACTAATACCCTTAAAACTCCGCCTTTACATTTATTACATAGACAGTTTATTAGTAACAATGACCTCACTGATTAATTTAGCTCAACAAGCTTATGTGAATCAAAGTGAGTTCAGCTGATGTGCGATCGTGACGATGTCAATAGAACCAAGAGTACATATGACAGGTGTAATACCGACATGAAGAAACAAAAGTGCAACAAGACTCGCACGCGTTGTATCAGGTTTGGTGCATTATCTGCAGGATAACGGCAGAAAGATCGAGGACTCAGTGCACAGTTGTGAACGTTCTGAAGCTCAGAAGTGCTGAACCAAGCTAATACAACGTTGTTAGCTACAACAAGCAAGCATTAAAACATTAGTGCTCTATGCTTCAGGAAACCACCTCCTTCCAGGCCCAAGTTCGGCAAAACGTGACAAAATGAGCTGAAATTTGGTGAGTATGCTTGGTCACGCTGAGTTCAAATATTCAAATTTAAAATTTTTCGATTTCACGTAATTCTATTTTTTCATCCGTTACCATGAGTCTTCCCCCCTGGGAACTGATAGTCTTGCGATAGATAGAACTGATAGATTGCGACCCTGCAATCCCGTATGCAACCGTTTCAGCAAAATCGAAAACACATTTTTCGGTGCTGCTTGGTGTTCCCTTTCAAATTGAAAAAGTCGAATTTCGCTAAATCCAGATATATATATATATATATATATATATATATTTATATATATATATGTATATATATATATATATATATATATATATATATATATATATTCGCTATATTTGAACTGTAACTTGGCGAAAACGTATATACTTAATGCAAATCAAATGTCAGCTCATTTGGTCCCGTTTTCGGAATCTCGGCCTGCTGGGGTTTCCACTGAAAGATTCAAGATTAGTACTCAGTTGCGTGTGAAGGATATGCCGTTATCGCCTCCAGCAGGCTCCAAGCACGTTATTATGGGCTCATGATAGTACCTATGGCAATGCGTCATTGAGGATTGCTGTTTTAAACTACGTTTTAAGTTTGTAGTAGTAGTTGAAAGTAGTAGTTGAAAACTTCAAAGTAGTTGAAAAGTTGAAAACAACTACAACATTGCGAAACTTTATTTTCATGAATGAATACGCATTGTATTATATCTGTGAGATATAGATCTATATGAGAATATCTGTATTGTAAGATCTTTCCTTATTAGACGCTCCCATTAGATTTTAACTTCTTCCAACAATGAAATTTATTCATTTAGTTGAATTTATAATTTCTAGATAAGAAGATAGCATCTGATTTGAAACGACAGAGAGCGGAGGAAGAATTAAATGAGAAGTTACGAAAAATCAAGGAAGAGGTGGAGAGATTGGAGCAGGACGAAAAAGCTGAACCCAGAAAATCCATCCTAGTGACACAGAAAGCAGATGGTGCGTTGAACGTTATCTTGTCTTGAGGTAAAGCTAAAATATATATGTGCCAAACACTCCCAAAAGAATATGCAGTAGGGAAGCTTTCTCAGAAGGTAGTTTGACAAGAAACTTGCTTAACATACTGTCATTAACAACGTAACAAAACAGACTTGCAGTAAAATGTAGCAGCCTTGCAAAGTAGAATTACTTAGCTGCATCAAATCAACGATCAGTTTTTACTTGCCTTCGTTTATACTATTAACAATTATTAATTGCAATTATGTATGCGATTATATTAAAGCGGCTACAATGAGTGCAACTTGTGCTGTGCTTAGGAATGATTTCAGCCAGCCAAGTCAATGGCTCAGTGACTAAAAGCTCTAACCCAAGCGTGCAATGGGGTGCAGGTGTCAAAAGCAGAAAAGCAGAAAAACAAAGAAAAATGAAAGCAAAAAGCAGAAAAAGCAGATGGTTGGTGTCTAGTCGTTAACCTTGTACATACCGGGACAAGGAGCTGTGTTCCTATTCTTCCTATTTACCCAATGAAGATGTTGCTATGTAAGGTATACACAAATGCGTAATATATTGTTTTCAGGGAAACCGAAGACTCAACTGTATCAACCAAAAACTGGAATCTCAATACAAACAGGTACTGGCAACTTACTGAAGCAACATTGATTATCTAACATAATGATACGACTTTAAATATATATATTGAATAAAACTGCCTCAGGTCAGCGCAGCGCAGTGTTCCAATCGGAGCTAATTTCCGCCGCCAATTTTTGTAACACGTCGTTCTTTTTAACTGAACTATATTATTTCTTTGACTACTCCCAAAGTGACTCTGGCTGCTCAAAATTTTAAAAACGGTAAAGAGGTTGTCTGCGCATATATGTATATAGTTTAGGTGTTCTGCGAAACAAAGGAAATTCTATACAACCATCTGGTATTGCATTCTGCGAAATAGAGGATAATTGCTTAATATGCCTAAAAAATCAGTGAAAGTTGCGCTGAAGCGAAGTCGTTAAATAAACTTTGAATGCTTATTCTTCAAGATTAATTTCCTAATTCTACTGCTGAAACCTTTGTTGTATTTTGTGCTTCAAAGGCGTCAAGTTCATCCTAAAAAGAATGTCTGAAAGACGATTCCTCGGCATTTGTTATCCGCATTCGAGTCCTGATTAGTCATTAAATTTTGCCTTTTCGACGAAGTCTTGTCATTCTAAGTGTCTCGTTTCGCGAGGGAATAGAAAGCTGAAATTGACAATTTGTTGGGGCCACGTCTGAATACTTTCTAACTTTGTAAAAACGTGGCCAGTCGTGCTATCAGCGACTATAAGCTAACGAACGTCAAGGTTATCAGTTTAGTTTCTTCGACACTTTCAATATGCTCGACTCAAGTTCGAAAAATAGCTATATTGAATCGAATGTGCTAATTGACTCCTCTGACGGTACGGTGAGTTTAGGTATATAGTTAATATTAATTATAGCTTCTTGCTCCCGTAAAACTACTAAAGGGAAATAACCACTGCAATTTTACAAAACATATAAATGGCCGCAAGTTGCTAAAAATAATGCAGATTAATCTAGAATGTCCACTGCTTACAGCCGAAAAGTGATTTTTTTAATTTCTTATTAAAGCAACCCGTTAGTTTCCATTAAACATTATCTCCAGGACGTTTTCTATAAAATTGATTTTTTTAGATCCTTAAGAAATTCGTGATTCCAGTAAGGACCTGGACAGAATCTAGTATAAAGAGAAAAGTTGGCGATGGATTACCCCAATCCATCTGATTCCATCCAATCTTTTATCACTTTTATCACAATATTGTTTTGCTTTGCTACTGCTCTTGATGTTTACATCTGTTCGCAGGGGAAGAATAAAAGTAATTCCAACTGCAAACGAACTCTCTTGCAAAGTTTGACAAAAACTTTTCATTTCCATCGTTTCAATTTGGAAGCTGGCAGTGATAAGTTTAGTTGTTTCAACATAATTTGTCATTCCAAACGAGCTACATGAAGGTTTGGTTTAGACTTAGTTTATCAAGACAAGTGCCCTTTTTAAGAAATCTGCAGGTTCGTTTTCCTGCATTCTCTTACACAAACATTTTCATAAAAGTACCTGCTGGCAGCAATTAGAATCTATTTCTGAAGGGTTACCTACCGTTCTAGTGTTCTCATTTACTTTATCAACTGTTCTAAAAGAATCTGAAAAATCAGTTGGTATTTTTGTTGTTCAGAAAAATTAGGTTTCTACCGTTCCCCTTTCTTTTTTATTCAAAGATTTCGCTTTCATTTTTATCCGTGAAACTGACCTGGCAGTAATCAAAATTGCTTTGGATGTATGTATATTCTACCGTTCCTTGCGGAAGCAACTCAGAGTGCGAGTCTCAATTGGCTTTGTTTATTCTGCTCACTCAGCTCTGCTATGCTAACCCAAAACTCTAACTTCCACGGAAACTTGGGATAAAAGACGTCGCAGCTGTCCTGTCCAAACGTAGAAGGTTAAGCGTTTGTGCAATTATGTCAATGAAATAAAAGCAAGAAAGCTGTAGCCTCCATTTTGCTCTGCTTACATAAGTAAAGTTGTGAAAGTAAATTTGTCAGAAGTGGTGTTTTTATCCACCCAGTTATCAAGTTAACTATGCCCGATGTCGGTACTATTACAGGTGGAGATACTCCACGGAGGATGTCAGTGTACCAGAAATCCGGGACCATGGCCAACAAGATCTCTTACTACCTTCTCTTGGGCCTGAAACATTTGGGTCAAATCTTTTGTTGGAAAGTCTTACCAATTTTACTGTTGATTGCGTATTCTGTTGCCGGAGGTGCCCTTTTCAGGCATTTCGAGCAAGGCCCGGACGCTGCGGATCGATTGAACCAAAGTAGACAGTTTAACCTAACTGAATCCGCAATTGCTGCAGATTTATACAAGTTCTGTACTGAAGATTTAGTCAAACGATATAAGACTTCTCTTGAACAGTATGCTTCCCTTCTCTACGTAATTAGATATTTGGAACAAAAGCTGAATGTAGAGCCGATTGATGAAGTGTCGCCGTGGAACCTTCGAAATTCCACCTTCTTCGCAATCACATTATATACCACTATCGGTATGATGAGTTTCCATTTCATATTGCATTTCATATTTCACTCTTTTCATATTACGTCAGTTATCATTTTTTGCTTGTTATCATCGCAATATTCTTTCATTTCGGATTTGTATTGATTGTAGTGGAAATGACAGAACTTTGGTTACGAAATGTTCTATTTAGTGCATGAGATAAAAGTCTTGGTGAAAATTGAACTTGGGTGAATCAGCAATCGATCCATCCGAATTTTTATGTTATTTTCTTATTTTATTTTATCTTATTATTATTATGACTATTATTTATCTTATTTTAGGTTATGGAAACATGGCTCCTGTCACCAGAGGAGGCCAGATAACCGCTATATTCTACGCTTTAGTAGGTAAGAATTATCAGAAAATAAGTGAAGAAGTTTTAACTGATATGTTATTCTGCGTCTTTCTAATTAACTGTGGCGAGCATCTTAATAAATAACACCCGATAAAATATATAGTTTGTTTGGTTTCATATAATTCACATTCACACATTACTGTAATTTAGGCATTCCAATAATGTTGTCTGTATTGAATTCTTGGGGAAAATCATTATTTAATTTAATGAAATGGATGTGGGTTCTCCTTCTCAGGCTGGTCAACGTTATATGTGTGGCAGTTCGTGCCAAGGGAACAGAACCCCTAGAAAAGGTAATAATACAGAATTTTAAGCAATTTTTTTACAGATCTGCAATAATTGCGGCACACGTGGCAGTTTGCATTCGTGAAGAATATTGTTAAAATGTACTAATGAAATGTCTGAAATTTTAGAGGATTTCGCTGCTTCGACTTTTGTGGAGAACTTTTAGTGCCAGTGGTGTAAGCAGGATTTGCATGCAACAGGCCAGGGAACTTCTGAATAGAATTTTTCACTTTACATCCCCCATCAAGCAAAAACAAAACAGGACGTTTTTACCTCATCCTTTAGTGGATGCCTCATGACATTTGAAGACTTCAAAAACTTAATTTCGATATTTTAAAATCCTTTAATTTTTTGATACAGTCAATGAAAATTCATCGCGCTTAGAAACAGTTTTCAGCGTACAGTACGGTAGAAAGATTAAAAGGGCATATGTACTGACATATTTCGAATATAAGCAAAGCCTAAAAAGCCTAACCATAAATCTAGAAACGAGCCAGGGCTTAAGGTGGTGATTCCTTTTGGGCGTGTATTGTTGACTGAAATCCAAATCAAGACGAAATTAAATGAAACTCTCCAAAATAAATTCTTTGATTATTCTACTTCTTTAGTACTTCTTTAGTCTAGGACCGGCATCCCGGTATCTCGGCAATTCGATTATTCTAGCACCCTCCGCTTCAAATTCCGCTTCAAAAATTCGACGTGTAGTTCAGGGCTGTTTTTGCCGATTTCTGAAAGTTAGACAGTAGTGCATACGTATGATTATTTCATTCGAAAGATCTTGTTAGCTCTACATCTTTCCTTTTGAAGTACCTTTCTAGCTTTTCTCTATAGTGAGATATAGCTGATTTTCATATTTTGGCTTTGAAAACTTGTCATTTTTACAGAAATGAAATAATCCGCCATGTCTTGAGCTACGCTAGTCCTAAAATTAAACTAAGGGTGTTAATTTGAAGGTCTCGTCGGGGGCCAATTATTCATGGCATTGTAACCTTCTAAATGCTATTCCGTACGCTGCTATCATAAAAAATGTAGTTTTTGCAAAAAATGCTAGAGGGTTGCGACTTGTGCAAATGTATTTTACACAGAAATACCATGGGACGATTTTTAGTTGCCCCGATTGCTGCTTTCCAGCTTGATCAGTCGCTTGCCAAAGTTGGGGAAAGTAGGCAAAAACCAAGTTGCGCATACATTTTTGCTAATTTCTTCATTACAAAGAGTGATTTCATAATAACCAAAAAAGCAGTCCCCAAGTATTTTATAGATGTATTCTCATGATATAATGAATGTCTCTCGAAAAAGTATTCAAAAAATCTGAAAATTGAACTTCTTCAAAAATCCGTTAAAATATTTTTCGGAACCCAAAATTACTTTCATAGTGTCCACTAAAAGAGAAATGTTTAGCTTCATTTTGAAATAAAGAAGGCTTCTTAACTCCAAGTGGATGGAGGGGTAATCATGGTTCAAAGTTGATGTCTCAAAAAAGGAATCACAACCTTTAAGCTAAGCTTATTCTTAAGGCTTAATTTCGCCCTTTAGCTCATACTGCGATTTCAAAACGAGTACCAGCGGCGCATTGTTTTGGACATGACATTTACAATTGTTCAATTTATATTGTAAACGTTGGATGGCTCATTTGATTTTCTTGGCAAGGGATAAAGTGGAAAATATCTTTTCTATCTGCTGCTTACTTTAAACTTTCTGGTTCTCTCTTCTGGTTAACTTAACTTTTTATCTTCTGGTTAACTTAACTTTCTATCTTCTTCTGGCACATGAGCCTTTCTTTTCACAAAATTTTCTTTTTCACTTTTCTACATTCTTCGAGGACAACCACCACGTGCCTTCCTGGATACCCCAGGAAAACCACCACGTGCCTTCCTGGATACCCCAGGACAACCACCACGTGCCTTCCTGGATACCCCTTGACAACCACCACGTGCCTTCCTGGATACCCCAGGACAACCACCACGTGCCTTCCTGGATACCCCAGGACAACCACCACGTGCCTTCCTGGATACCCCAGGACAACCACCACGTGCCTTCCTGGATACCCCAGGACAACCACCACGTGCCTTCCTGGATACCCCAGGACAACCACCACGTGCCTTCCTGGATACCCCAGGACAACCACCACGTGCCTTCCTGGATACCCCAGGACAACCACCACGTGCCTTCCTGGATACCCCAGGACAGCCACCACGTGCCTTCCTGGATACCCCAGGAAAACCACCACGTGCCTTCCTGGATACCCCAGGACAACCACCACGTGCCTTCCTGGATACCCCAGGACAACCACCACGTGCCTTCCTGGATACCCCAGGACAGCCACCACGTGCCTTCCCTGGATACCCCAGGAAAACCACCACGTGCCTTCCTGGATACCCCAGGACAACCACCACGTGCCTTCCTGGATACCCCAGGACAACCACCACGTGCCTTCCTGGATACCCCAGGACAACCACCACGTGCCTTCCTGGATACCCCAGGACAACCACCACGTGCCTTCCTGGATACCCCAGGAAAACCACCACGTGCCTTCCTGGATACCCCAGGACAACCACCACGTGCGTTCCTGGATACCCCAGGACAACCACCACGTGCCTTCCTGGATACCCCAGGACAACCACCACGTGCCTTCCTGGATACCCCAGGACAACCACCACGTGCCTTCCTGGATACCCCAGGACAACCACCACGTGCCTTCCTGGATACCCCAGGACAACCACCACGTGCCTTCCTGGATACCCCAGGACAGCCACCACGTGCCTTCCTGGATACCCCAGGACCTCCTCCCATCAGCTGGAAGCAATGGGAACCTAGACTGTTAACCTATATGACCGCTACGGGATTCTATGCCTTTCCTGAACCCCGCAACATCGCTATCTTGCTCATCTGCATCGGAATCGAAGCTCACATAATTATATATCATCACCGAAGTCATACGGGGAAGAGACATTTGACACTGTCCTTACCGCTCTCCAAAACCATTTCACCCTAAAGGCCAATATCGTTGCGGCCCGCCATGAATTCCGTCAACGGAAACAAGCCACGACGGAAACCATAGATTTGTTGTACAGCGACCTTTGTTCTCTGTCCGTGCCATGTGACTTAATGGATCCTCAAGAGAAGATACCAGACCAATTTATCCACAAAGGTACCGTCTGCCTCCTGCAAGGTATAATCCAGCCACCATGGCATATGAACGAGCAACCTACTTTGACTGAAACTCCTAAAAAGAGGGAAGTGTTGTGACTGTTTTGTGGAAAACATATGAGTTTTGTGCTAACAGTAGAAAATGATTGACCTAACGATAAACCTTATAAATCACTTCACCAAGTGGCCTGAGGTCGGAATCGTTGGGTCTCCAACCACTGGAACCGCCATATCGTTTTTGGGACCTTTGTTTTCCCTGTTTGGGTCTCCCAAAGAAAAATAGGACTATGAATTCGAAGTTGAGAGGAGAATGTAGAAAAGTGAAATAGAAAGTTTTAGAGACCAATAGGATTGGATCAGTTATGATGTAGTTGTTATCGGATGATTAGCGAGGTAGTCGCTACTACACATACCAGAAAGGACCACATTAATCTTAGTCTTAATTTAGTTTTAATGAATCAGCTAATTCTCTTCTTTTTGAGACCATGAGGCTATGCGTCTGTGAAGATGGCAGAAATCCGTTACTATCGGATCTGTCCCAAATTGCAAACTTCCTTAAGCTCACCGTCGACAGGAAATGCAACGCTACTTCAAGAGTTTTTCGTTTTGCTGTCTTTGGTTTGCCCATTGTCAAGTCAATTGTCCTATGACATACTACTGACTTACGAAGTAAAACGGCTTTTGTTCTGTACAGGTGCAGCTTTGTGACGGGTGTGCTTTATTACGTAGAATGCAGAATGCAGCTGTTGACATATAATGTGGCTTTTTGTAACCAAACTCTTGCTAGTTTTGATATAAAAACATTATTTATTATGCACGATGTTTTAGCTGTTTTTTTATTTGATGTTGGCTGATTTTTGTTTTAGCAAGTAATCGGTTTCGATGAAACTCATTTGCCGACAACAGTGGCCTTGACAATTTTAGCCACATGGATTCTCAGCTGTGCCGGCTACATGCTTTTATTGGAACCCTGGTCGTTTCTGGAATCAATTTATTTCACCTTCATTTCTCTTACTACCATAGGTTAGGTTTTAATCCTAAGGCTGAATTATACGAGGCAAGATTTGTAGTAACTAACTCTAAATTTTTAACATATTTTTAATATACATATATACTCTAGATGAAATGAAACTGGTAGCCTTTAGGTTTTTCGTTTTCACAGCTTTCATCTGTTTGGCAACGTTTCAAACTTGTTCTTGTTCTTGTTCTATATTCTTGGTTATGTTATGTTCAAACGGTTATGCATGTGTTGAGAGACAAGTCATTTCAAAAAGCTATCTGCTGCTGCTTTTTCAGGTCTTGGTGATTTTGTGCCTTCAACCGATAATATTTTCTATGCCATCCCTCCTATCATTGCTGGACTGGCTGTAATTAGTTTGTGCATAAGTGTTCTGCAATCAAACATCGAAGATCTCTTTAATCGTATGCTCAGTAATGTTGACCAACAATATCGAGACGCCGTAACTGGGGATCAAAACATGCAGGATGTCACTGGAAGATTAGGAATCATTGCACTTAGACAGAAATCAAGCCTAGCCGACAAAATCTTATTCAAGTACGTTGGTCAAAGTTTGGATAGAGATACAAAACTTATGTTTAAAAATAAATGCGTTCATTTAAAAATCTGTAAGCGAGTAACTTTAAAAGCAAAATGAGTAATTGTAAAGTAAAATGAGTAACTACCTAACTACAGAAGATTCAACTAACGTCATTGGGGTGGGGCCGGTTTGTTGTTGGCCAATGAAATGTTTGTGAGTGAGTCTGGGAGTGATGGCAAATTATTTCAACCAGGGCTGCAGAAAGCTGCAGTACAGGAAAGGTTGAAAATGCGGCCTGAGAAAATCTGAATTGGAAATAAGTTTCGAACTTTAATGTTTTGAAAATTAAAATTAAAGTTTTAGGTTTCGCACCTCCTTAAAAATTCCAATCGAAAACATGTTCATGTTGACAAATAACAAATTCAAGTTGTAATATAGACACAGGGGACCTTTTTCACCCCCCATGACCGTCGCAACTTGAACTTGTCTTGGGCGAGTAATCTATCTTGAATTCTATAGATTTTTTATTCATTCAGTCCCTCCACAGCCGAAACGATCCCTTATCATGTCGTCCATAAAGTTGTCGTACTCACAAAATTCGGTTTCTCGGTACGTTGTATTGGGAATACAATACGAAGTCCGTTTATTATGGCAAAAGTTTCCTTTCCCATCTTTGGATGGCTGCATTCTGCTTTTGATCCTGAATGCCGATTACCACGAAAAATAGCTTTAGTTTTAGCTTCACTTTAGTCAATGACTACTGACTCGTACTCGTAATCACAAAAGTAAGGAATTGTCTCAAATTTCTAGATTAAATAAATCGTATTTTTCAACTAAAATGCGTTTGCAAAATCGTATATGCGATTTATTTTTTGACGACTAAAAACTAGAAAGCATCGTACTGTTGCTTCCCTTTAACGTTTTTCCACATTGCTGTACAATAGCTTCAGCTTTTAGCCCAGTTTTTTTGTCAAACTAATACAGGGTTACAAACTAATACTAATACAGAAATAAATAATCTCTTGAAATGTTGGTACCAGCGCCATCGCCACTACCTACATTACACGTTTGTTAATGTTTAATATTTTCAGTTTGATGAGCGAAGAGAAGATGAAAATGCTAGAACAACGATGGGAAGACAAAGCCAAACTGAAGAATGTCGCAACACAGACTGGAATCAAAACAGTATCCACCATGATTCAGGTTGGGGGAAATCCTCAAAGCGGGGATGCCATGGGGGACAATGGTGGTGAAGGAGGGATGCAACAGGAAGAGTCTCTGGCAAACCTGCAGCAGAAAGCTGGACGTGGATTCAACATGAAAAGATCATACATTTATAATGTGATTGATTAGCTTAATGTCTTTTCGTTGTGAAACTGTCTATTTCCATGGATCTATGGAAAATGTGGATAGCCCGGTGCATTCAGGGCACTCATCTAAAAATCTTAATGATCTGAAACAGATCGAGGCTTGAACCGAATCCTGGCCTGTCTACGGATTGGAAATGAAGAATTAGAACGATGTACAGTGTACAGAATTTATCTGTATTTACAGTTGTTGTGAATGCTTTTTAATCTTTGCTAATCTACAACTATTGGTAAATACCGATTTCCGTTAAACAAGCATTAGTAAACCAGCTAGCGTAGCTTTTTCCGCCTTATATACTCAATCCATCATCACATTTGCTCAAACATAACATTCACTAGGGTCTGATTTCCGGGGGGGGGGGTCGTTAGCGCGCTGAGCATAGTTTTTGCTCTGATAACATTGAGCTTGCCTAGTGGCATACTCTTATAATTATGTACTCTTGATAATATTGGCATTGGATCTTTTGCGCTTTCCCCCCAGCCCCAACTTTTGATTTTTTGACCAATAACTTTGAAATTTGGTGTGGGTGCATACTGGAGGCTGATGAATTCAAAAATTAAAAAATTTTAGATTTTAAAGAAATTTTAGAAAATTTAAAATTTTAGTTTGGTAAGGGGAACCAAAATTTTTTTAAAACATTTTGCTGAAAACTTGCATACAGGTGCTTCTGGGGGGCTGAGCACGAATCTGAAGTCTGTTTTTCGATTCAGCTTATCGTTAGCTCAGGACAAGCTTACATGCTAAGCTTACAACTGTAGCTTATACTGAGCTAATGAAGAGCTGAATCGAAAAACGGATTTCAGATTCGTGCTCAGCACCCCAGAAAATATCCTGTATGCAAGTTTTCAGCAAAATTTTTTCAAAAAATGTTTTGGTTCCCCCTGGTCCCCCTTACCAAACTAAGATTTTTAATTTTTAAAAATTTTTCAAAATCTTAAAATTTTTGAATTTTTGAATTCATCAGCCCTCAGTATGCACCCACACCAAATTTCAAAGTTATTGGTCAAAAAAATCAACGCAAAAGATCCTTGGCATTAAGCTCGAGATGGACAATGCAAGCTACCAAACACTAAAAGTGATATTTGTTGTTTTTAAGGTTTGCCGGAAAGTCCTAAAAACCTATTTAGGAACTTCGGAGATGATACGCAGGCTTGTAGCTGCGCCCACTTGCACTGGGCTTTTGCCCTGAGGTTAAATTTTTGGTCCATAAAAACGAATTCACAAACACAATCGGTTTTTTTAATTGCAATATTTTAAGGGCATTTTGTTAGAGATACTGTAATTGAAGGAAGATTGTAGGTGTAAAGGTTTAACTTCATCAACTTGAGAGAGGATCAATTTTTTATTGTACAATAATTGCCCCTGAGTAGACTCGAATTGTTGTTGCACAATGGGAAATCTATGACGCGCATAATAAGGCCTAAACCTCCGTCAATTAACTCTATAAGATTGTGAAGGGGGATGAAAACTCCAAATTTTCGTGATAAAAATTGGGTCGCCTTTTAACGTAATTCGTTGCTCTTTTGGCCGTTTTTTGACTATGACTAATTCAGCTGTCGGCAGAATCAAAAAAGAGTTAAACAATGAATCTTGACTGGATTGTGCTACATTTACTTATTCTTTCCGTCGATACTGTCCGAGGTCCACAAGCATCGGAACAGACTCTGAGTCAAGTTGATGAGCTGACCGACTACGTGGAACTTTCTAACAGAAAAAATACACAAGGTTAGTGCGTTGAAAATGTTTACTGGTTTGTACAATTTGTGTGAAGGACTGATAGACAATATTCTAAGACTCTAATTTCTTTACATAGCTTAGAAAGTCGTAATGATGTATATATAATGACTTCTCTGCCAGCCTTTAAGCCTGAACAAGTACGAGATGATGAAATTTGGCACAATGTACTTGAAGGAAAGTAACATGGTCATTTTCTTGTTTGTTTTCAATCTTTTAAAAAAGCCAGAGTCTTCCGTGCTGGCTGAATTCAACACCATCCTACCTTTAGTTTTCCACAAAGTCTTCATCCTTATGACTGATAGCATATCACTGTATTCACTATGAAGGTTTTCTAACGGAAGCAGGCATAGAAAAGAGCCTGCCTTATGGGCATAGGAAAGAGCACGCCTAATATGGGAGTCCATCTGATGGCCCTCTGTTGTAGTGGTTAGTACGTCTGTCTCGGAATCAGAAGGGCCGTGGTTCGTACCCCGGTCGGGCCAATTCTGTACTTTCAATCCTGAATGAAAAGCTCGAATTTTTCTTGGTCCACCAGCCCTGGTACAAAGCACTACAGTTGCAAAGTCCACGCAAAAGGCTGATGAACCTAGAATGCTTCATGTGAACCTGTTTCATGTGCAAGGGAAGAAAGAATTTTTCAGCTTCAGGGCGCAATGGCGCGTTAGCATTAAATACGCAAAACCTACTTTCATGTTTTTCTATTCAGCTGACTAAACTGTAAGACAAAATAGTAAATACATAACTACCTCTAATTGCCCTTAAAGGGAGGCAGACGTAGGAAAGATTGATGAGACTGATATGAGAGTTCAGCCAATGGCTCGGCAAGTGGTGTAAAACGTCTCACTGCAGTGTGGAAGGGCCATGGTTCGAGTCTCTGCCGAGCCAGTTCTTTACTTCCAATCCTGAGTGAATAGCTGAACTTCCCAATTCCCTTCTCTACCCTAGGCCTTGGTTTCAAAGATGCATGCGGAACCTGACTGACACCTAACGGGATAATCCTCAGTCTTCTTGGTGCGTCAGTCCCCGGTAGAAGGGCTACATTCGCCAAATTGATATCCTTGTATGATATATTTTTCAGTATGTACTGTGCAGCTACAGTATCAAGTAACCAGAGCGTTACCGCAGCAGTTTGAATCATTCGCCGATACAGTGGCACCATCTGAATTAGCATGTGCCTATCTTTGCTACGAAAAATTTGCTGAATGTTACACGGCCATCTATTTTCCTGTGTCTCGACTATGTAGATTCTCATCAAAAAAGTATCCATGTAAGGGATCTTCGTCCGTGGAAGGACCGTCCTTCTTTCGTCGGGGAGTTATGATTATCCACTGTTTTGATTGCGTGCATGGTAAGTCACTGAACTCGAAATTAATCTAGAGTATGTTAATCATATTGTGCTTTAATTGTCATTGCGACTCAGTAACAAGAGAAAGCGCACTCATAGATAAAATCCTGTGACTTTGTAAAAAAATGTTAATCGGACAGCGGAAATTGGGAACATAACCACAGAAAGAGTAAAGTTCATTTTGTGGGTAGAGCCTGGACTGGAATCAAATCAGAGATAAATTAATTAGTTCATTGTTTGCGAAAATGTTTAGTACTTTATTAACATTGAATTTGTTTGGTTGTTAAAAACTAAACACGTCCATATCACAACTCCTCCACCAAATTGTTATGTATATACATGGTGTCTATCCTGCGAAATTACATAATGCGGTCTTAGAGGAGTCTGTTTTAATACTGCTAGATAATATATATCAAGAGCACATTACGCTGACCTGACACTAGGTATGATCTCCGTTACCAGATTTCTCCTTTTGTGCTTGCACGTTAAAAACTTAGGCATAGATCATCCCCTCACCAAATTGGGCCGCTCCCTTCGTACACTGCACATAATCTAAAAACAAACGGAAGTGGTAAAAATTAATTTCAGGTTAACATTGCTTAAGTTTTTCCTGTCATTCTTTAGTGCGTCCTCCTGAACCGCCCCAAAGACCTCGCGGTTTTAGCCAGCTAAAAGAAAGCAGCCATATTTACATTAAAAAGCTGATTCCTGTGCCAAGGCATTCCGCTCCCTATAGGAGCAAGTCGGTTCCAATAAATCAGACAAGAAGGAAGGTTTTGCCTGTAAGGCGTTACAAGACTCATGCAAGTGAGCGAACAGGTACCAGCATGCTGCATGAGGGGGAAGTCAGTAAATGGCATGAATTGTGCTTCATGCAAGTTGTGCAGTGCATGCAATGAATTCGCCATGATGACACAACTCGAACATTTGGTAAGCTGTTACAAAAATGTGGTAATTAGCGGTTACTACAAATAGATTCTGCATGTGACCTACTGACTGGCCGAATGCTCCTGCACAAATATCAAACAGGTGCTAATAAAAACTAACAAATAAATATTAACAATAAATACTAACTAAAAATACTAACCAGGTACCAAATACTAACCAAAAAACTAAGACAGGTTAGCAGGGGCTGGAAGCAAAATAAGTTAGACAGGGGCTGGAAGCAAAATAAGTTAGACAGGGGCTGGAAGCAAAATAATGTGGGATTTGACTGAGCGAAAATATGCGTAACTTAAACGTACTAACTACTATCAAGAATACATAATAACTAAGAGTGCGACAAGCGTCACACTAGTCACACTCTTAGTTATTAGGCTGAAGACATCATCTGCACGATAACGGCTGACCCCTCCCACAAATTGGACCCCAGTGACCTCCCCCCACAAATGAGTACCTAGCTTGTATCTTTATGTATTGAAGCTCGAAAGTGGCCAGCTGCTGATAGAACGTTTTTGGCTTCAACACATAAAGATGCAAGACAGTCATGGTACTCAAATGTGTACGTGGGGTTCAATTTGTGGAGATGTCAGCCGTTATTGGGCAGATGATGTCCCCAGCCTAATAACGGAAAGTGTGGCGCTTGTCACACTTGTAGTTATTATGTACTCTTGCCACTATGTACTAAACATGCTAGGTAGGAATGCTTAATAGATTAAGTTGATATACACAAAAGGAGGATTTTAAGAAAGTCTCTAATCCCTCTCACTGTATTATCTCACAGTGTAGAATGTATCCCATAATGGCACTGTTTCGTTAGGGCACCCCTGTCACATCAGCTATTGCGTTTACTGTTTAATACCTTTCGTTAGGCCACGCACATACAGAAATTGACACTGTTAAAAAATTTGTGTATAAATTGGTAGATAATATACATAGGGTGTCATTGTGCCTTTGTGCATGTATCATCAATTATTGGTTCCTGTTTACTAACAACTGTGTGCCAAAAAGTATTGAGTGAGATTTCAAAAGTAATAAAGTTATGCTTAGATTTCTCTCGACGCAAGTTTGCTTCTTGCATCAGCACTTGAATATGACTTCTGCAAAACTCTGGCTAATACTCGAAGTTTTCAGAATTGAATTTTTTAAAATAAAAACTTTAAAATACCAAAACAATTGAAATTGTAAACTTTTAAATTGTTTAACCTATTAAAATAATAATACTTACGAAGTCTACTATTAATACTTTCAACTATATGTTAGTTAACTAACTATCTAATTAATTTTTAACTCCGCCAAACTACATTTATTCGAAATTTTCATTCGTCATCCAGTATGACACAATCAATTAGTCTGCAATATCAGAAGAACACGTAAAGGGTGCCCTAACTGTATGAAACAGTGCCCTAACGGAACAATCAAAACTGGAGAAATTGAAAAGAGTGCCCTAATGGGAAACAATGACAGTGCATTTCTTTTGACATTGCTAACATGAACCTGTTATATTGACATGTACTAAACGCATGCCAGATAAAGTTATATATATTTTATTGAAATTATATTTTTGAATCATGTTTCTATTAGAAAAACTATTAATCGAGAATGCTTTAAGGTAACAGTGCTGAATGCTTTAACATATACAGTGTAAAAGTTTCAGATACAATCTCGGATCATTCAGACTCTCTTCAACCACTTGAGGATAACAACAAAGATCAGACTAATGCACCGAAATCACTTGTGAAAAACCGGCTGCAAACAAATTTAGTTACGAAACTACGAAACAGTAATAAACCTAAATCAGATTCATATGAATTTCTGGAAACAATCTCGCCCCATACCGACGACGACTTTCAAACCACAACTGTACCTGTTGCAGAAACAGTAGCCGCCTCGCCTATTACGACTATTTCAGTATCTTCATTTCCATCATTGCTTGCAACTTCCTCCTCCTCCCCATTTTTATCACCGTCAACATCACTATCACAATCTTCATCAATTTTATCATCATCATCATCATCATCATCATCATCATCATCATCATCATCATCATCATCATCATCATGGCCGCCGTCAAATGCAACGGAAGCGTCAACACCAGTGTCGTCGTCGATGTCACCTGTAACATCAACTACAACACCAGATTCACCCACCTTATTAAGATCTTCGTATTCTTCATCTACATTTCAAACCAGAAATGACAAAGCAGCATCTTCATTGCCCTCTTCATTAGCAGAGTTATCGTTGCCAGCATCCTCCTCCAGCTCATCATCACCAGCATTAGTATCATCGTCGTCGCCGTTGCCTTCGCCACCAACGTTATCGACTACACAGGTTCTACCAACATTGCATGCAGTGACAGATGAAACTATAATTCAGTCAGCGCTTATCACATCATCGATGGCAGAAAATAGAACAGATGAGAATACGATTGACATCTCATCCGAGAGAGGTTTAGTAAAAGTGAAATCCAAACAGTTGGTGAAAATAATCAGTACAGAGGGTATCCAAACTGAAGGCTTAGCAACGGCGTCATCAGAGAAGCAAGCTGTTTTGGCTTCCGAATCAGCAGAAGCATCATTAACTGATGCTTTGATTTTGCCCAATTTTGAGGATACTAAGACTAAGCTACAGGAACTGTTGCCGCAGATAAAATCATTGGTTGTCGAATTGTTGGAAAATTACGGCTTTCCCGACGTCCACATTTCTATCGGTTTGTCTGATACAAAAATAGACCGCATGGAAGCATCCATTATCATAATGCTTGAAAAGGATTCAACTATTGCAACAACCAATTTTCTTCATGAAACAATCGATGACCACTCAACAATATATCCAGATGAAGTACTGCCCGGAATAAAGCTCAAAAAGCCTCAAAAATACGAGAATCTCATGAAGGAGCCTTCGAAATCTCAAATTACAAAATCCAAGGAAGAAGAATTTGGGCAATTTTCCAGTCAGCTGACAAGAGATGAACTTCCAATAGAACTGTTCAACATGACAATAATGAAAGGACCCCCTGATCCGCCTCCTCCAACAGAAATGATGCAACAGGAGAAAAGTATTATTTGTTCACTGTCACTATATAAATTGCAACAACGTAATAATTCAGTAGTTGGAAGTTAATAGGTAAATTCAGCGAGATCACGCAAAGTTGAACGAAAGTGAACTTGTTTGGGAACTGTTAATTTTAAGCGTTTTCTTTCTTTGACTTTGTGGTGATTTGGACTAACAGCTGCCTCAACTGTTAACTAATTAATTGGCTCTAAGCAGAAATCGATCTGGCTTGATCCATTTGTAGTCTATCTCAGTAAGATCTCATGAGAACTTTTTCAAAATTTATGCTATTTTCGTATCAGTGTATTTCGTACAGGTTCTGCTCAAGCTTCAGCACAGCTGCCATATTATGTATTTTCAGAATGCCCTCAAAATGTGCTGCTTCCATGCAGCTATGGGGTCGGAAAGGATTGCCGTCTTGTCATAGAAGATGGATGTCAAGTTTGCAGTTGTCCATTTCGTGAGTTCCCCAGTTACAGTCATTATAGTTCTGGAAAATTCTCTGCTAAATTCAATTAGCACAACGAGGAGACTATTTATCAGTTTTACATTTCCATCTCCATGTACATACCATATGTCGTGGTAAAACATAATATGCCCGCAAACGAGGAATTGTCTGCTGGATGTCAAGCTGCTTAACGTTCAAGAGGTTTTACAGTCAGTATCCCATTACGTACGTGCATGAAAAAGTTAACTTTTTAGCACAAGTTAGTGCGCATTTTCAGTTCACTGCCACCCTAAACAGAATATTTATCGTTTGACTATTTAATTTTACATTCCCTTGGTGATTGTATTTGCAGGTAGTCCAGCTCGTGGCTGTTTTGGATCAGTATACATGACTCAATCCATGAGAGAAGCTTTGCTTACGGGACGGGAATTGTGTTCAACTGGTGTGCCTGCACAAAACGTAATTAGATGGTATCGCAAGGTAATTTTCGAAATAAACTTTATAAATCCTATTCAAATTAGAGTCGTACTCAGCTATGGATAATATCTTTATTTTATATCAGTGCTTTACCTAAATGTTATATTCCACCTAAGTTGGAAATTTACAGTGTAACTGTAACTAGCGTGAGCGTGAGTACAATAAGTTTGTTTCATGCTGTTGTTGACTTACTGCTAATGACTGGTAATAAATATTTTTGGTTTCATTTCAGATTGATGTTCTGAGCAGAAGCGACCGATGTGTTGCTGTACAGCATCCGTATTGTGGATTCGCTGAAGACACATTGCATAAAATGCCCAGAACTCAGGAAGAATGTGAACATCACTGTTATAGTGAGGACGAGCATAAGATTGAACAATTTAATGAAATCAATTTGAGTCTCAGTTGAATGATTGTGCAATAACAGACCGTTGTTACATTAAAAGTCGGATGTATATGTCGTAGTACAGTATAGCATTCAGTACAGTGCGGCATTGTACTAGTACAGTATGGCATGCTCTACTGTACTAGTACCAAGAGTCCATAATATAAGAGTAAGAAACTCTTACACTAGCATGTACAAATCATGCTAGGTATGCTCGGTGCGTTATGTTCCAAAATAATTTCTTGGTTGCACTGGAAGATAATGGAAAGGAAACAATGCTACATACCAAAAATTAAAGTAATTACTAATTACTATTGCGGTTTTGTGCCATCTTCTGATATTACTTTCTATTTTAAAACTTTTAAAGCCTTCTTTAATTTTAATGCGTTTATTTTGATATATTTTAAGTATTAACTTGGAATGGAAGCACGTAAAAATATAATATCAGCTAAAATTAGGTATTTATCTAAAACTTGGCACTGTCAAATGTTAGCATCCAATTGTCACAAAATCCTCTAAAAATGTAATTAATGTAAAATGTAAAAAAATTAATGCAAATTCACTGAAGCTGAAAACAGTATATAATTGAAATTTCCACTAAACAGAACAGCGCAAACTTCAGTACTCGCACGTGAATTAAAAAGGGCAGCATTAAAATATGAGTTAATATTAATCAGTTTAATCTATGTGCGCTTGTCAAGCTTTTTGTTATTATAGTGCTGCCTTAATTATGGCATATGCTATATGGTGCTAGCTTAATTACGTGTTATTAAGCTAGCTTAATTATTAAGTATATTGCTGTGTGTTACTCTGAGGATACGTAGCTTTAGACACAGCTCAATTAATAGTTCTGTAGACAGGTAACCTGGTAATATCTAAGAAGGAGGCCCCTTAATTTTGTAACATCCGTAAAGAAGGTTCCATCACTGAAGCTCGCCAGTCCAGGAAAAGGCTGTGTTACACAATGGAGAAGTAAAATGCTACACTGTACTTGTACAGTAGAGCATGCCATACTGTACTAGTACAATGCCGCACTGTACTGAATGCAATAGGTACAGTACTACGACACTTCGTTACCGCAATTTTAATCAAAACGAATTTTGACTGTGCATATAATTATAGAAAATGAGACTGATGACAAGAACAATTCAATTTGCAGTATATCAAACACCAATCACTTAAATCCTATTCAAAATCGATGCTTTGTGTTCCAGTTTTTATTAAACTAGTAAACGCTGGCTATGAATGCAGTATAAGCCTAGACTGTAAAGGCGTCTACTGAGTCAGCAAGTTCTGGTACTCGACCAGTGCTGATAAGTATACTTTATAGCACACCTTAGCGTGCATTCACTGATTTATACGCACGCCGTGTGGGAAGCTCCGAGTGTGGGGCACGAGTGCGCGAAGCGCACGAGTGCCACGCACGAGGGCTTCCCATACGACGTACGCAGTAGAAATTAGTGAACAACGCTAAGGTGTGTTGTAAAGTACTTATACAACGATTCAACCTCTCCTTAATTGATGAAACCTTACTCATTTATGTTGCAGCTGACAGCTAAGTTTAGACACATTTCAACATGAAGTGGCAGCAACATTATTGCTTGCCATGGCTGGGAGGCCTACTTTTTGGTGTGCAGCAGAGCTGTCTAGGTTGGAGCTCTGCTGTACACACTGCTGTAGCATGCAGGAAACTGTATGCTACAGCAATTTAGATTAGGGACCGGCTTCCCAGCGTGCAGCGTGCGTATAACACAGTTATACGCATGCTGCACTGTGCATTATCTGATTTATATGCACAATCTTTACATAGGAAAAGTGCAAAAGAGTTGTATAAGTGAGAGATATTATTTTATTCTTTAATTAATAACTGAAGTTCTCAAGTTATATGAAAATAGTAACAAGCACAGGGGGACCTTTTTCAGCGCCCATGCCTGCGACTAATTCCAATAACATGCTAAATCGTTATGAACTGCATTCGATTTTTTACAAGAACACATTTGAAGTCATGAAAAGTAAGTTATCGTTGAATGTATCACTAATTTTACACGTGTGCGTGCGATAGGTATTGTTCTTACACCTCAGCAAAACTAAGCAGACATAAAACAGAAGAACTTATAGCGCTTTGTCCTGTAGCTGATGAAAATGCCAATGTAAAGTCGTTTGGCTTTGGCATTGCCTGAATTCAGCTTGTACGTCTAAACTAAAAACAAGAAATGTTATTGTAGCTTTGTAAGTAATGGAGTAATCATACAAATAAGAAGTTCGTGGGCGTTAAGGTGTTCAGTCTATTGAGCAGAGGTGCAACGCTTGAACCTCCAACACTACTACATTAGTTTGAAAGCAACGACCTGCTGCTAGAAAAATTCTTAGTTACATAGGTTCGTCCTAGCTGGAGGTGTTTAGCGAAATTTAGTGGTTAATGTTGCTTTAGTTCGATTCTCCTAAAAAATTAAATCTATAAAATCGAAACTTATGTTTGTATGCCGCTTTCCTAATGTTTGAGGAAGTCAATTAATCAGGCATGGATCATAACTGAATATAATATTAAAACTCTATAATGAATGCAGAATTGTTCCTGCACGCTGTCAAAACGTACACATCTTGACGGAGAAAATGTACTTTCCAAACAAAGCCCTTGCTTTGATAGTCTTTTCGACAACCTGTACGGCATGGCGGCCCATATTAGACCAGTTTTCGACTGACCTGAGACGTATCAATAGTGGAGCTTCCAACATGCAACTGCTGCAACAGCTAGCCAACATTCTGGCACAGTTTGCCCCTTCGTGGAATACGGAGGAAGAAATTTTGCAAGGTAGTAAGTGCACCGCCAAATGCTTCGTGGATACCGAACAGTCCATCGGCAGCCTGGCTAACTATCGCAGCTGGCTAAATTTCTGCAAACACGTAAAATTAGTTGTACCTTGCTTGCAGTCCCAGTGCTCTCTCAAGGATCTGAAAGTTCGACCAGAATGTTCAGCTCAAAATCTGGACCGCTACCGAGCCGATCCTAAGCTGGACATTAATCCAAATGAAAAGGAAGCCTGTGGGGTGGATATGTTGTACCGAATCTTGTATCAGATGGCTCAAGCCAAGGAGGAGCACTATCCCTGTGTTACTTTGTATGCGACCTGGAAAAATGCTATGACGCAGACCTGTGTCGAGATTCCGCCAGAGCAGATGCAACAACAGCCAACCGACAGCAAGATGCAAGAAGCCCTGAACGATGAGTGTCCTGGCTTCATGGAATCGTACCGAAATGCAAAACCGCGCAGCGCCGCTGCTCTTGCCAACGACAGGGCGACAAATGATGGGAGTAGTCGCACATATATGCGTGCATTTTCTTTGGCACTAATGCAAATCAACAGCATAATATGGTGGTATTTGGCTCGCGATCGCGCAGGGTGACTGATCAGGGAAGACAATGACAGAAAATTTAGGTCTTATACTTGGTATCCTGTTATAAAATAAATTAGATTTGAAAAATATAATATAAAATATAACATAAATAATATAAAATCAATAAACACGATTCGTGTACACAAAGGCTAACAGATTTTATACAGCTTTTCTATGAAGGAGTAGTCTCTGTAGTTAAGTAAGTAAACCACCATGCGCTTGTGTTAGATTATACATGTTGAATGCGGAATTTTTAATGTTAACTTTTCACAAAGATTCTGCCAACTGTTAACAATTCGCAAGGGGTTCTGCAAAAAAGTGATCTTGCGAAATGTGAACATTTGGCAATTTTTATTGCAAACATTAAGATTTTGCAATTTGAGGTTGTGAAATATTGTTTTTTTTGCGAAAATTATTTTTGAAACTATATGTAATGAAGTGAGCAAGATCTGCTCTATGCTCTATCCTCTCAGTTACACGGAAGGTCAGCACGTCTACTCGCAATGAAACAGACTTAAGCACCAGATCTCTGAAAGGTGGTGCTCCAGAATCAGAGATTCTCTGCAGCCAACCTAGTTCGGGGTCTTTGGTGGTGAGTTCGTTTGAGGCTCCTGATTTCCAAATGAATAGCAAGCTGGGTCAGCACTTGCTTCTGATCAACAGCACTGGATTTGGATGACTTCAGCAGTCGTTTCTTCTACTTCGAGATTGCCAGGAAAACTTACTTATTCTGACTCCGTCCTGGACTTCTGTGATTAGGGGCTAAACGTAGAAACTGCAAGAAAGCTGGTCTTACCAACGAATTTTCTGTTGGCCACAGTAGACCCAATAGTGGATGGAAAAAGATGATCGTTACCCGCCATGGAAACGCCCCCGACTAGAAAACAGCTCCTAACCTTTTGAGACAGGCGAAGGAGTTCAACGTAGCTCATGCCGTAATGACAGCAAAGGCTGTCCCCGGCTACATCTGCCTGTTTCGGAATACTTTGTACATTGCTCAAATGGAATTGCCGATCATGCACGCTTATGAACTTCATAAGCTGCAGTCAGATAACCTGAAGGACATGAAAGCACAAGTAGGTCCAAAACACTCATATTTAACATTGTATTCATTAAGATAGAGGATGCAGTTGGCTTAATTACTTAAATATCGCACTTCTGCGTGAAATAATAAATTATGTGTGCTCTAATAAGCACAAAGAGGGCCTTCGAAGTTTAGCTGCCGCCATAGAAAAAACGTTTTTTGCTGTTCCTAGAATCATGGAAGTGCGGTGGTTGTCCAGAAGCGAATCAGTCCACGCTATCGTCAGGAATATTCCCTTGTTACAAACCTACCTTGCAGATGCCTCTAAGCGGGAAGTCACAGCAAAGGGATTGCATAAAAAGCTGAATTCCGTGGAATTTCTGCTTTCCTTGTACCATCTTTCAGATGTTCTGCGCCAAATGGATTATTTGAATAAAACACTGCAAAGGAATGATTTGCATCCTTTCGAAGTGAAAACTGCAGCCGAAGCTACTAAAGCTAAGCTTCGGAGCTTCTACCTTATTCCTTCAAAAATGGTCCTGACGCAGATAAATGTCTTGATCTCCTTGCCAGCGGTGATATCAGTGGTGGATTCCCCTCCTTGGTTGTATCTGAGAAAGTCCAAACTGAAATTAAAAGCCTTACTCTGTCGATAATCCAATCTCTGGATGAGCGCCTGGTAGATGAAGAACACAGGATTATTGAATACTCTAAAATCTTCGATCCTAATTCCAGCTCTGACCTTGACGATGAAGATCTAAGAGAGTTTGGTATGGCCAATCCACAAATTTGATATTGTATATATAAATATAACATTCTCCGAAGCGAAACAAATTTTGAAAAAAAATCCGTCAGAGTTCTATATTTGTAAAAACTGAACTATGTACGCACTTTAAAAAGTGAAAAACGGATGTTTCGTAACTTGGATTTCTAGTTTTCCTTCGTAAAATCAATTGTACGTATTACATGTGATATCTATCTGTCTATCTAGCTATCTATCTACATATATATATACTACAATTTCAGGTAATGATGCCGTGCAACATTTGGCCCATCACTACCATTTATCAAGCAGTGAGGACGAAGTGCTCTCTCAGTGGATTGATGTCAAATTTGCAATGCTGACTTCGAGTGCAGTTAATACTCAAAATGCTACAAGGGCCTCCTCCGGCGAGTCTGCACTGACGACAGATTTGCGTCGTTAGCGCCCCTGGCACGCCGGATCCTCTGTTTTGATGCTAGCAATGCTGAAGTGGAGCGAGGATTTTCTCTTATGAAAAGAATCAAAACCCGTCTCAAGAACAGATTGGAGGTAAATGCACCTCACTGTGCATAGAAAACGTTCTTACGTATGCTAATATGTAAGCATATCAATTTAGCTGTAGGACTCTTCTCATCGTAGCAACTTTTCTGTCAACAAAAACTACGTACGTACGTATGCATAATATCTGATCCAATAAAAATATTTGCAAGTTTTGCTTTAATTATAGGTGAACATTGTGGACTTGCTGATGTGTCTTCGTCTAGTGGCAATGTCGTACCATGAATACGACTTCATTAAAGCCTACAACTTGTGGTTGTCCAGCCCCCGCTACAAAATTCAAAATCTCAGATCGTCTGCGTCGGAGGATCCCACGGATTTAAGTCGTGAAGTTTCGATTCCACTGATTGATGGCCCAAACCCCGAATTCAACCGTGATGGTGTTGCTGATGAAGATCTCGCTTCAGCTGCAACCTACGATGTCGAAGAACAAGAACTGCTGCTGCCTACAGCTTACATTTGAAAATTTGAAACATAATACATATCTACTTACATATGTCTACTTTAAATAAAGCTACGTGTATTCATTGATACAGAAGGTAGAGTATGCATGGGTAAAGTAAAAAGGATGAAAGTTAGTTTGTTTACTACATGCGTACGAAAGTAGTCTATTTGTATATAATAATGGGTCAGACATGATTTACGTATATATACAAACATGTATATACTAAATTTATTATTGATATACACATATATACAAATATATATACGTATATTACGGCAATATATACACGTCAGAGCATACACGTCCTTACGGATAAAAAATCAAAATTAATCGACGATTATTTTAAAGCTAAAGCAAAAATTCCAAATATCAACTTTCACTATTAAGGTGGTGATTCCTTTTGGGCACATTTCGTTATTTGGCGGCATAAATCAAGATGAAATTTGATGAAACTTTCCGAAATAAGTTCTTTTAGCGTTCTAACACCCTCTGCGCAATCCCGATTCAAAAATTCTATATTTTCGGTCAGAGTGGTTTTTCCAAAATTTCTGAACGTTTGGCAGCTGCTATACAGTTATAACTATATTCATCTAAACGATTTCATTGAGCTTCACATTTCACTTTTGCTTTTTAAAGCAAGTTTCTAGCTTTTCTCTATCGTGAGATATAGCCGATTTTCTTGTTTTGGCTTCGAAAACTTGTCATTTTTGCAGAAATCAAATAATCCAGTATTTCTTGAACTACGCAAGCCGTTTTTGAAAATTTTTTTAAAAATTTACCATAAAAATACCCAATTTTTGGGTACCCCCCAACCCCCCTCACCTTACACCTATGATTTTAAGCCAAAATTTGAGAAAAATTTGAGAAGAATTTTTCGAAAATTGAGCATTTGTAATGAAGTGAGCAAGATCCAAGACACGATCTGCTCTAGGCTCCAATCTCTCAATTACACGGAAGGTCAGCACGTCTGCTCGCAGTGAAACAGACTTAAGCACCAGATCTCTGAAAGGTGGTGTTCTAGAATCAGAGATTCTCTGCAGCAAACCTTGGTAGGGGTCTTCGTCGATGAGTTCGTTTGAGGCTCCTGATTTCCAAGTGGACAGCAAGCGGGGTCAGCACTTGCTCTCGTTGACAGCACTGGATTTGGATGACTCCTGCACTGGATCTTCGAGATAGAGATTGATTAATGGCTGAACGGTAAACGCACCGTATTCGAAGGCAAACGCGCCTTTGTTTGCTTGTAGTAAAACTCAACGGTAAACGCACCGTATTCGTAGGCAAACGCGCCTTTATTGCTCGTAATAAGACTCAGTAGCTAGCACACAGATGATTTAATGTTAATGAAACCGATACAATTATGATTATTACAAGTTATGCGTTCAATGAGGAAAGCTACTACAATACCAACGGTTCAGATACAATATAGTGTGATACAGTACAAATTCACTGTACCAGAGTTGCCAGATATTATTCCCTTTAGGTTATTATTAATACTATTGTAGCGCTTCTACCAGGGCTGGCGGATCAGGAAGAAACCAAGGACAAGCCCAAGACGGGAGGCGTCAGGCACCCTCGTACCCACGAAACCAGGACCTAGAAGAGAGAAGGGAAGAGGGAGGTTCAGCTTTTCACTCACCATTGAAAGTAAAAAATTGGTCCCGCCGGGGATCGAACCACGGCCCTTCTGACTCCGAAGCAGACATGCTAACCACTACACCACGGGACTATCAGCTGAACTCCCGTTGCAGGCTTATCAATCTTTCCTATGCCTGCTTCCCTTACATTATTCCAATTTGGAATAATATTACAAACTTTGATTAGGTTATTGGGACAAGGTCGATACTCTTAACACCTTTTACACCCGTCTAGTCTACTAACTCTTTCTACCGATTACTTAACTCAAGTTCCCTATATGCTATGTGTTACCCTATATGCTTGTGCTTTGTTACTCTTTATACGTCCCCTTACAATAGGACTGTCAAACTAGTATCACAATAAACTAAATTACTACTTATTAACCTAGGGTCGGTCTTTGGGTGAGCCCCCGAAAGTCGGTCACCGCTTTCGCTCCGACACACAGTTCAGGGATGCTATGTGAGGCAGAAATTTGAGGAAGTCGAAGCAGTTGGGAGCTGGGAAGTCCTTCCTTACTTATTACTAATTTGATCTAGATTAGTACAGTTATGCAACAACGGTCTTCTGGTCTTCTGGAAGGGAATCAAAGAAAGGAGACCGGGGTGACAGTTTTGGACTTTAGAATGCAGGAAACTGACATTTCGAAATGAAAATGGGTTAAGGCTATTTTTGGCTTGGGAGATAACAAAAGTTCACTCGGTATTGGATGATCGGATTCCCCAGCTTGATCAGGTTTGGTCTGTCGCTGTCTCTGCCGTAGTATACTCTACAAGATCATTCAGCTTCCAATGTACCTTCGCTAGACTGACTCGGACTGATACAATTCACTGATAGTCGCTTCCAAATTGACTAGGTCCTTCTCCGTACAATACTGATACCAACAATCTGACTGAATCAAATTTCTGAACTGGGTCCACCGTACTGGAATCTCGGATACAAATTTCGGCAGGACAGGGCTTCTTTCCGCACCTGAATCAAATGGGTTAAAACCCATTAGTACATAGATATGGTGCGGGAATCGAACCCAGCAGCCATTACTTGTTCTTTTGCTTTCCAGGCCCAAAATGTGCATTTTGGGCCCTATTTGAACTTGGGAATTGACGAAATGACTCGAAATCGTTGATTATTGCCTTTTTGACAATGTTAACCGTTTCTGGTAATTTCTTGCCATCAAATGAGCCTTCTTGGCCATTTTAGGTTGTGTTTCGTTGAATTTCGTTGAATTTGACGTAATTCCTTGCCTGGACGAAATGATTCATCATGTTTCTATTTTTGGGCCCATTGGGCCTGACTGAACTTGCAATTGGGCGAAACAACCCTGAAAACGCGTATAAAATTTCACTGTTTGCGCCTTATTTAAAACTTCACTTGTTTCTACCTTTTACTCGTACAAACCGGGCCGCCTGGGCCGTTTTAGATTAATACCAACAGAATCTGACAGAAGCTCGCAGGTTCTTTAGAGCAGACAAAATAACTGAACATTACTTGTATTTCTGGCCTGGGTTTGGCCCAATTTCGCTAATTGGCCACAGGAAATAGGCTTATTTCCCGTGGTCCGCTGATTATCCTGAACATATTCGAAACTTGGCATTTTAAGTAAATTTCGGATGTTGGAAGATAGTCAGATACCTACTATATACTGTGATTAGCCTAACTACTCCCTGCTTACTTGCATGTATTAAATTACTGAAACTTACGTAGTGCTAACTAAAATTGATAACTATCGGTTATTTGACCTAAGATTCTACGACTAAATAGTTTTCCACTTATATTAATTGCTAAATCTAAAAATAAAATTAGTAGGCTGCTTTGTGGGTGAGTTTTCGCATATAATTAATTTTAATTAGTTTATGCCAAAAATGCAAAATCTCACTCACTCACTGTCTCAGCAGCCATTCTACGCAGTCCCTACTTACCGACTTACCGACCTACCGAACTACTTCTACTTCTAAATCTACCTCCCACCTATCCTAGTGCCCTAACAGGGGACGTACCGAACCGCTATTCCATCCGGCGCTGGCAACCCCAGCAGCCAGCCGAGTGGAAGTCGCACGTACAACCACCCTTTCACACGAGCACATGTCAGTACTCGTGCAAAACTGGCATATAAATTAGCAAAACTTTGATGAACGCGAATTTGGACAAAAGTTACATATTCTTATAGAGCTTGAAAAACCGAACATTTTTTACGCTTACAGTACCGAAAAATATTCAATAATTAGTGAGAAAAACATAATTAAATTTAATTTATACCTGCGCAGATTATGTTCTGCGCAGGCTTAACACTTCTGTATTAACGTTAACTTCGTTGTGTTAATTAGTTAGTGAAAATTAATTGGGGCAAAAGTTATACCGTTTTGTAGAGCTTGAAGAGCTGAACATTTTCTTTTTTGAAACAGATCAAACCGTTCAGCTCTTGAAGAGAAAATCATGATCAAAGTTTATGCCTACATCTGCGTAATTTGTGCACGCTGTGTATCAGTTCAATTGCACACATGCCGGGTTGCCGAATTGCTACGGTACATAAGCTAGCTTAAGGTGGTGATTCCCTTTGGTCACATAAAGTTTGCACCATTATTACTCACTCATTCCTTAGAATTAAGAAGCCATTTTTGTATCAAAGTGTAGCCTGACATTTTCTCTTTTTAATGCATATCATGAAACTAATGTTGCTTTTCTAAAATATTTTTAACACATTTTAGAAGAAGTATAATTTTCCAGATTTTTTGCAGACTCAAGCAAATTTTTTCGCGAGACATCGGTTATATCATTCGATACCTCCATCAAATAGCTGGGGACGATTTTTTATTTATTGTGAAATCGCTCTTCGTTACAGGGAAATAAGCTGAAATGTGTGCGTAACCTGTATTTTGCCTACTTTTTCCAAATTTGTCGAGCGATTACTTTAGCTAGAAAGCAGTAATCGGGGCAACTAAAAAATCGTCCCTGGGTATATATGTGCAGAACACGTCTGTTCAGTAGCAGCCCTCCAACTTGCATGGTGAATGCTCCACAATCTTTGGAAAAAAATTGGTCGGATTTTTGCAAAAACTACATTTTTATGATAGCAGCCTACAGGATAGCAGTTGGAAGACGACCATGCGTCGGATAATTAGCCCCTATGAGATCTTCAGATCGACGCCCTTAGTTTGATTTTACGGCTTGCATATTTCAAGAAATGATGGATTATTTGATTTCTGCAAAAATGACAAGTTTTTGATGCCAAAACAATAAAATCGGCTATATCTCACGATAGAGAAAAGCTAGAACGTTACTTTAAAAAGCAAAAATATGAAGCTCAACGAGATCTTTCGAATGAATATAATCATAGCTCTATAGCTGCTGCCAAACTTTCAGAGACTGGGGAAAACCGCCCTGACCGGAAATCTCGAATTTTTGAATCCGGATTGCTCGGAGGGTGTTAGAACCCTAAAAGAACGTATTTCGGAAAGTTTCGTTAAATTTCATCTTGATTTACGCCGCCAACCAACAATACGTGCCCAAAAGGAATCACCACCTTAAACGAGCTCTAGTTATAGCCCGTGTAGCTCAACTGGATGAGCACTGGATCCCGCATCCAGAGGTCCTGAGTTCGAACCTCAGCATGGGTTTATATCTTTTCTGTTAGCTTGGTTCACTCTTTTGTGTTTTAAAACTGAATATTACAACCGACACAATTTAAGCAATTAACTGAAATTGAACCTTGAACTAGTAACTATTTTAAACAAGATAATTGGTACACTTATCCTTAACTAAAATTACACTGAGTAAGCGCTTTTCTAGCTAATAATTCACCAACACGACACAACTAGAATTACTTTCCTAAATTAAAACTAAGTGATCTACTACTCCGCTAATCGGGCATTTGCTATGAGATACTTTAGTCGTGTTGAGAATCAACTGAATTAAAGTGTTGCAACTTAAACTCTAAAAGTAACACTTAATCAAAAACTTATTTCTTTCTCACTATTGTGTAAGATTGTCAGTCTCTGTAGCTAATGTCATTAATTAGCAAACTGTCTAATTAGTTGTTGTTTGGATTTGTCATCGTCTGGTCGGGTATTTTTGATGGTCCATTAAAACTATTGTTACGCCACCAACATTTTAGTTGGATAAATGCGCTTTCACCGATGGATCCACTTGGATTGGTAATTTTGTAGAATCTAGTTAGGTCGGTATGATTTAGAATAAATTCCTGGATTTAGGCACGGTCAAAGTACCTGCAGCTGTTCCGCCCTTTAATTCTGAGTTAAGTTCCAGACAGTTAGCTTAGGATTAACTTATGGCGACCGTGCACTGTTTGACTCTGTCTGGTTGACCATCACTTTTCGACGAAAATTTCGAATTTTCGAAATTTCGAAATTTCTTACGATTTTGATAGTTTCAATTTTTCTTGTTTGATTGTAATTTAGATAATTAGTTTTGAGTAGTTTTTCATAGTTTTTATTGAGTTTATTCCCTTCTTTTAATTTTTCAAATTATTGAGATGACTAAGCTAGTACATAGTAGGGTTATTTTGATAAATCAAAAACCAAAATCAATACTTGAATCAAAACCCATTTTGAGTTTTGATTTTATCAAAAATCAAATCAAAAATCAAAACTCAGATTGTAAAAAGTCAAAAATCAAATCAAAAATCAAAACGCGAAGGCAAATTTATCAAAAATCAAAACCTAAAAAATCAAAACCCAGTTTTGATTCAAGGCTATAATCAAAACTAGGTTTTGATTCAAGAATGAATCAAAACCCAGTTTTGATTCAGCGTTGTATCAAAACTCAGTTTTGATTCAGCGCTGAATCAAAACCTAGTTTTGATTCAGCGATGTCTAATATACTTAAATATAATATACTTAAACAGACTTCTCCAGTTCCGCTACATATTTATTGATTTATGCCCCTGTGTATGTTTGTGTGTGCGCAAGTCTGCGCTGAGTTGTAATTTTCTCATTTGGTTCACGGTCTTGTCTCAGAGTTGACGGGACGTTTTCGTTTCGCAACAGATCCTCCATTCCACGATTTCGACGGGGGTTTATGCGTTGGCCTGCATTCTCGATCCAAGCTACTGCTGGTTCGTCAATGTTGAAAACAAAGATGAAAGATGAAAGGTCACCGAGTCACCGGGTCAGTTCTGGTCACTATATGGACCGAGTCACCGGGTCAGGAGCTCTGACCCGGTCTTGACCCGGTATTTTTTGGTTGGGGGAAATTCTTTGCTTTTAAAGCATATTTTTCGAATTTTTATCAGCTTTTATAACCTGAAAACTTCAGTAATTACTCAAAACTTCAGGAATAATTATATACTTAACTTAATCGTCTAGTCTAAAAAATGCTTGTCGCTGTAGTGTCCTCAAAATGTTTGTAATGACCTGTCAAGCTTAAATCTAGTTTGAAGCGATGATTGCGTTGGATCTTAACTAGAAACAAGAAAATTAGGTATGGTCCCTGAGAGTCCGAAATCTTTATCTTAAAATCTAAAATTTTCTATGCTCCATCTGCTGCAGTTTTCTTCACCGCTGCTCTCGTTTTCTGAGGGAGTCAGACTGTGTAGATCTCAAATCTGAGTAATTAAGAAAATCTCAGCAAAATAAGGTTCACAGACTCTGCGTTTTGATTTTCATTTTGTCGAAATATTATGACTAGTATCCTTAGGGACTAGTGAATTTTAGTTTGACTTTTATTTGCAGTATGTATTTTCTGAATCCTAGCAAGAATAATTCTACATAAAAAAAGTGCGCTGAGTTTAATCCTCAGCCATACAACTAAATAAAATATTTTTACTACAATAAAACACAAAGGTGCTTATGTTAAGCTCTATAATTAGAATTAAATGATGTGCTGACTTCGGCAAAGTTTTTTGTTCCAAACTGATTCAACAAGTTATGGAGTTGACTGCAGATCGAGTGCGAAATCCAAATCGTGCGAATCAGTTTTGACTTTTTCCGGTTTACTTACAATATTTATATACTTTCCAACGTTACCTAAGAAAAGCAAAAATTTTGCCCAGCTTCCTGTTTTAGACTCCAAAGCTGTCAAAAAATCAAAGAATACTCACCGCACCCTCAATATAAGTATTTTTAATCTTACCAAGCGTAAACCTGAATTTTCAAAAATACCGGGTCACCTGGTCAGTAAATAGTGACCCGGTTTCATCTCTGGTTGAAAAGGCCAACTCTTGGCTCTCCAGGCCAACCAAGAGTTGAACAGGATTTTCGCTCAAACACGTTTACTTTTTGTTACAGCACACGGTATCTTTCCTAAGCTGCCTCAGTATAGTTGGGAATTCCGAACCGAGCCAGAAGCGAAGAAACGGTACGGTCCAACCCGAGCCCGGCCCGAGAAATTTCTTATCGGCACAACCCTTACCTATAGTATATTGTGTGCAAAAGTGAGCGAAATCCGTGACTAAATATTTTGGACCAAAGCGACCCGCTTAAGTCCGGGTCCGGGTCAGAATAAACGGGTGCGGGTCCGGGCCGGGTCTGAAAATTTGGATCCAGATTCAAATTTGCCTTACTAAGAGAGACTCTCGTCCTACTAAGAAAGCAATATGAAAGAGCAGTTGTGGAGGTGCCATAAGTGTCTGGCAGTGGCCGCAAGCAACATCGGAGAAAGGCAAAAATTGACCCAAAAATGTCCCCCTCCTTAAGCTCCGAAAACTATACCTAAAAATTGTCAAAAAATCAAAAATCAAAGTTTTTCATCAACTCCCCGACTTCACTACTGACTGACCCTCACTTCAGAAAATTTAGGGGACCGACTCCCCCCCCCCCTCCGGGAATCCATTGGGGAGGCTTTGGGGACACTTCACAAATCTTTTGAGCCGTTTTTGGGGAAATTTTAGCAACCCCCCATCCCCCCTTGGGCTCCGGATTTCACATCAGGATTTGGGGGAGATTTGAACGGAGAGGTGAAGGGCTCACTTTTTGGTGAACACGACACCACCCAAAATTTAATAAATTAATTTAATTATTATTTAAGCAGCAACGCCTACCTGGTTGACTCCCAGGGCTGCTATAAAAGCCATAAATTAATTATAAATTTATTTCAGGTTCCCCCTCTTCAAATTTATCAAAGTTTTGGTTTATTTGTTTCTAAATAGGCCCCCCCACGTCGTATTAACGCGCTAGGTTAATATTTTTAGCTTAGGGATATTTTTGGTCCACCCCTAAGGACCCCATTTTCAAAATGTTTTTAGTCCAAAAACTTAGAAATTTTTGGACCCCCCCCCTTCTGAAATTTTCTATAGTGGTCAGAAATGAATTCTCCGTGTTTCTCTGTACCCCCCAGTAGGAATTTTCAAATTTAAATTTTTTCTAGGACCCCCATTTTGATTTTGAACTGGCGATTACGTATGTAAAAATTGAATTTTCGAAGGGCTCGATTTTTCAGTAAAAGCTTTTTAAAATCCGATTTTTGGTCATTTTAGCACGATTAGCTGGTAAACAAGCTGTGATAAACGTGCCCCCATCAAAATTTCGATTTCGGTTCAAAAAAGGTAAAAATCGAGTTTGACCCAAAATCGCCAATTTTGACCCAAAAATCGACGAAAAATTTAATTTTTGGCCGATTTTTCTAATTTCAAGGGCTGATAACGACTGGATAACATCTACGCCATCACGCCAGACCTATAATTCGAAGTATTTCCGGAAAATGACCAATTTTCTAAACTCCCCCTGTCAAAATTTTTTTGAGATTCCAACATGTTCTGTAGAAATTTTCTTAGTCTTTTTCTGAGTGATTTACTAGTTAAAAAGACATTTTATTCTATTTTTCTCTTTATTTTCTCAAAGAATTTCTCTTTCTAGAGCTCTTCTTCTTTAACTTTCGCTTCTAGAATCTTCTTCTCTTTTCTATCTTTTGATTGCACTGTCGGCTCTGTATAGCCAATTTATTATAAATGTATGTGTTTCTAATTCGACTACAACAACAGATATAACAACAACTAAATTCGATGTCTTCTGAAGATACAGCTCCGATCCTGAAGTGGAGTTCATACGGGTTTGAACTCATCCTACGGTGAAACCAGAAGACCATTACCCAAAATTAAACTCTAAATTCTCCAACAACAACGACGCTGCAAATTATGGACATTATATATTTTAATTTTGTTTGCTCATTCTATGCATACTTGCTTGTTTGTTTTTTGTTAATTTCTAATCATCTTTGCCTTAATTTTTGCCGGTATATGCCTTATAATTTTTGCCATTGTTTTAAGTCATAATGTTGTGCTTTATTTCTATGCCATGTACAGTTATTTTTGCCATATATGTATATTCTTTACTGTTCGTCTATGAACTTTGATTCGTCTAGTGATGTAACCCTTTCCCTATATTTTTCCCCTATATATGTGTGTGCTTTAATTTTGGTAGCTATATGTATAGGTATATTCTCTTGTTTTCTTAGAAAGATCAGGTGATCTTACTTTTTTTATGCGGCGGAGGAAGGTCCGTGCGCTAGATCTTTAAAACTTTAGGTTAAAAACGGTTTACAATAGAGATAAAAATTCTTTGTTCGCAATAGTCTTTTACCTCATTTTATTTGCATTGATTATTTGTTTGTCGTGTACAGGATAATTTTTGTTGTATAGCTTAGTTAGAATATTGTTAGTTAGTTAGAATATTGAATGTTGTGGTTAGTTAGGTTAGTTTTTGACTTTTGAAAAGTAGATTGATATATGATGTAACAAAAATTAACCTATCTACGTTCTGTATCTGTTAGCTAGGAGTTGAACTGTGTATAGTTTAGCTAGTTTTCTTTCTTATGTATAGCACTGATATTCGTAAAATTTTGTATTGTTTGCTTTTAAAAATTGATATAATGTGTGCTTGCATTGTTTGTCTGTGAGTATGATTGTTGAAGCGCCATGAATGTTTTGTCTGATTGTTGTATTTCTTTATTTGTGGCTTTCTATTCATAGTGGTATTTGGGTATATTACCTTTTCTATGTGGGACGGGGACGTTCCATTTCTTTTCTATTTTCTGATTACTTCATTTCGCTATACCTAGTTTGGTTGCAACTACTTACTGCATTGTTTCGCTTATTTTATTCTCCCTGTGTTTCGCTATACTTCGCCTGTCTATGACTTCCACTTTGCTACCATTTTCTAACTTTAATTTTTCTTAACTTCTATTTGTGATTTCTTTGGTTCAACCATGGGTAAACGTGACAGGATACGTGCCTCATAACTGGTCTCATGGGAGTTGTGTGAGATCTATGTTTACTTTGAAATTCTTTCTAACTTTCAACTATTGAATTACGGTAGCATCTCTTCTCCATCTTGTATTTTAGCAGGCGCTAAAATTTTTCTATCCAGGGGAGGATGTTGAGAATCAACTAAATTAATGTGTTGCAACTTAAACTTTAAAAGTAACACTTAAACAAAAACTTATTTCTTTCTCACTATTGTGTAAGATTGTCAGTCTCTGTGGCTAATGTCATTAATTAGCAAACTGTCTAATTAGTTGATGTTTGATTTTGTAACGAGTCGGTTGGGTACTTGTATTTTGCCACGACCTTAAACGCATTGTTACGCCACCGATCCGGTAGTTGGTTAAGGATGCCCACTTCAACGATTATCCTGGTTTGGTAATGTTTAGTTGAATTTAGGTAAATTCCTGGATTTAGGCCCGGTCAGTACCTGCAGTCGTTCCGCCCTGTAATTCTGAGTTAAGTTCCAGACAGTTAGCTTAGGATTAACAGTCGTATCGAATTTCCTGTTATCTTACGCATTATTCCTGTTACAATTCCGGCTCGGCTAGTTATGGGTTCCATGAATGCGGCTCATCCGCCCCCAAATGGCAGGGCTACCTACACGGATGACCGGAAACCCAACAGATTTACAGACCTAATATGGGGTCCCCGTGACCCTAGGCTGCAGAATCTGCTTTAAACTGCCGAACGTACCAATATCCATGCAAAACTCACGCCAAAATTAACAGTTTCGCGTCAAACATACGTCTAAATTTTAAACAAAATAAATCCCTAGTTATTTACGATTAGGGGCAAAATTGCTACTCAATTTGGCCCAATTCCTGCCTAATATCTGAGTATTTACACTTTCATTCTGGCATTTCCAAGACCCTCTTCGGACAAAGGGAGTTTACATGGTATACCCTCATTCCCACTCACAATTGCACAATTTCTGTCTATAATTCACACTTTATAAATGGGGCTAAGCTTGGAACCTCACAATCCATGAGGAGTTTACTCAAGTAACCAATGCTACGTAAATTTAGGGATCACGTTCACACAATTACCATCACAATCATACCAACAATTACACAAACAACTAGCTAACATAATACGATACGAACCCTAGTATTTTCCTATCTAAATCTATCTACTCTTTGTATGCACGCATTGTCATTGTTTGAGATTAACTGACCTCCGTCTTAAGCTTGAAATTTGTAAACTTTCGTAGTTTTGACAAAGGTTGAGAACTTTGAAACTTTGGCAATTTTTCAGAAAGCTGAACGAGTAATAATTGCTCAAGCAATTATTATAACAAGAACAAAATTACACACACTTTTCCGCTAAGGACAGCTTTGCTTTATTAAGTTAACTTCGGGGAAGCCATTCCCCTGCAAACAGATAAATAATTAATAATTAAAATAATTCTCGGGTTTTAGATCCTACTAGTTTTTGGGTTAGCCGACCTACACAAGATTACACAATTAGACAGGTACAGACAATAATTTTTTGTATATGATAGCGCCTATTTTTGACAATTATGGCCGACAATTCCTAATTGCCGGCTGCGGGGAGAAACTGTCCCTAATCTAGCTCATTTCTAATACGAGGTCGTAACCAAGAGACCTCCTAACTAAACTCAGGGGAGGGTCCACGCTCAAGATCCCAATTCTTAACAAAACCCCGAAAAATGCATGTAAAAAGCAAGATTTGGGCATAAAGCCCCTATTAAAATTTAAAGACCAATTAGGCCGTGGCTTGGTTAGAGAAAATTAATTTAAATTAATGCCCGAGGGCCAAGAAAAATGAGTTTCTAGGCCAAAGGGGCCTTTTGCAAAGTCCTATCCTGCGTTCCTAATGTGCGATCTCTGGCCGAGCATAATACGCTCAAATGGCCCTCAACGTGTGGTCTTTGCTGTTGTGCTCAGATCATCTCCTCTGACCTGTGTGGGTCAGAGGAGGTTCCTAACTTAAAAATCAAGTTTCATGAAGTAAAAAATGAAATTGTACAAATTAAAGGCCTCCCGGGGCCCATTATGCAAAACTAAATATTAAGTGTTAATTTACCCATATGATTTAATAAATTTTATATTTATTGCTTTTAGGCGCTCCCTTGTATCCAAGCCCCTTTCTTTCCTCTTGGGCGTGACCTTTCGGCCGAGAACTAGGGAGGCCGCTCGTTAATCCTAGCAACAATTGCTCTCCCTCGCTGGAACTTAGAGTCTCTACCTGAGGAGACAGAAGGGCAATTGTTGCGCAAAATTAGTGCATACAAAGAACTACGTAATTTTTTAACTAATGAAAACCAAATACAAATATTCTACATATAAAACTACCTAAGATTAACTTAATTTTGTTTCATTCTATTTATTTGGGAGGGGGTTAAGCCCCCTCCGAACCTATTTTCACACCTAAGGTATATAGTGACTCCTTCTCTGCGAGGCAAGTCTTTGCTGGGTGAGGGCCAACAGAAGCCCAGAGAATGAATGAAAGAATGAATGGACGTAACAACACGTGATTGTTGCGTCTTATTACAAAGGTTACGTAAGGCCAGTATTATATAATCAAAACGTAATCACCCAAACTTTTTTGGCCTGTATCTTCCGCAATTTTGGGAGTTAAAAGACCGGGTTTGGATTTTTAGAATCAGGAAAGAATTGCCTTTCAGATAAGCCTAAGTTGTATTTTTACCAAAAATCTCCAAATTTCACTGCTTCTTACCTAATTACTACCAATTAGACCTAACTAACACCTATTAATGTCCATTAACAGTATTTCATGCGACTAACTAGCGAATAATTACATTTTAGTGACCCATCTTCTAACATGTGAGCTGAATGGCCGTATAAGGCGTCTTTTAACAGAGTTTTCTATGGCAAATTACTGCTTCTTATACAACACGTTCCTTAAACTTTTCTTTTCACTACGCTTGGTTTATCTTGATGAAAATTTCAGAATACTTCTAACAACAAGAGGCCTGGGAAGAGTAACGACTCCTCCGTTAATTAATCAGAGCCGATGATTGGGCCTATTACTGACCCGGACATGTGCAGGAGGGGAAGTTCTGGGGGGGGGGGTGAACGGTGGCCGAAGGCCGCCGAAAAACCGGATTTTTCCGGTTTTTTACCGGAAAAATCCGGATTCTGGGGGAGTGAGGGACCCCTCAGGGGGGGGGGGGAGTTAGAGTCTGGGGGGGTGAACCCCCCCCCCAAACCCCCCCAAGCACATGTGACCCCTCCGTTATTAGTTAACAACCTGATTAACCCTTATTAAGCCGTATTCTGCTGAGATCCTATCCTATGCTTGCGTCATTTGAGCGGGTTATGCTGCTACTTCTAACCTTATTCCCTAACCGCACTGGAACCTATGTCCCTATTAGTGAATTTCTGGGCATTTTGGACCGACTGGCAACTCAGGTATTAACATAATTACCAATAATTACATAATTACAATAATTGCTTGGACGTTCACGGGGATGTATAAAAGCCGGCCCGGTCCGGCCCGGCCCGGCCTAGAGCCGGGCCGGAAACTATATAAAACCCGGCCCACTATATAATGCTGTATATTTTGGGCCGGAAATAGTATACAACCCGGCCCAAATTTCAATTTGAATATTTTGGACCGGAAATAGTATAAAACCCGGCCCGAATTTCAATTTCAATATTTTGGGCCGGAAATTGTATAAAACCCGGCCCGAGTTTCATTTTTAATGTTTTGGGCCGGAAATTGTATAAAACCCAGCCCGAATTTCAATTTTCATATTTTGGGCCGGAAATAGTATAAAACCCGGCCCGAATTTCATTTTTAATGTTTTGGGTCGAAAATTGTATAAAACCCGGCCCGAATTTCAATTTTCATATTTTCTGTCTGGACCGAAATAGTATAAAACCCGGCCCCAATTTTAATTTAACTATTTTTGGCCGGAAATTGGAAAAAACTCGGCCCGAATTTTAATTTTCAATTTTTGGGTGCCGGAAATAGTATAAAATCCGGCCCGAATTTTAATTTTACTATTTTTGGCCGGAAATTGCACAAAAACCCGGCCCGAATTTCATTTTAAAGTTTTGGGCCGGAAATTTGTATAAAACCCGGCCCGAATTTCATTTTTCATATTTTGGGCAGGAAGTAGTATAAAACCCGGCCCAACTTTTAATTTTACTATTTTGGGCCGGAAGTAATATAAAAAACCCGGCCCGAATTTCATTTTTAATGTTTTGGGCCGGCAATTGTATAAAACCCGGCCCGAATTTCATTTTTAAAGTTTTGGGCCGGAAATTGTATAAAACCCGGCCCGAATTTCATTTTTCATATTTTGGGCAGGAAGTAGTATAAATCCCGGCCCGAATTTTAATTTTGATTATTTCATTTTTCAACGTTTCTAGTGGGCCGGAAGTAATATAAAACCCGGCCCGAATTTCATTTTTAATGTTTTGGGCCGGAAATTGTACAAAACCCGGCCCGAATTTCATTTTGAAAGTTTTGGGCCGGAAATAGTATAAAACCTGGCCCGAATTTTAATTTTACTATTTTGGGCCGGAAATAGTATAAAACCCGGCCCGAATTTTAATTTTACTATTTTTGGCCGGAAATTGTACAAAACCCGGCCCGAATTTCATTTTTAAAGTTTTGGGCCGGAAATTGTATAAAACCCAGCCCGAATTTCAATTTTCATATTTTGGGCCGGAAATAGTATAAAACCCGGCCTGAATTTCATTTAATGTTTTGGGTCGAAAATTGTATAAAACTCGGCCCGAATTTCAATTTTCAATTTTGGACCGAAATAGTATAAAACCCGGCCCGAATTTCAATTTCAATATTTTGGCCGGAATTATATAAAACCCCGGCCCAATTTTATATTTAACCCTGTTTTGGGCCGAAAATTGTATAAAACCCGGCCCGAATTTCAATTTTCATATTTTGGGCCGGAAATAGTATAAAACCCGGCCCGAATTTCATTTTTAATGTTTTGGGTCGAAAATTGTATAAAACCCGGCCCGAATTTCAATTTTCATATTTTGGACCGGAAATAGTATAAAACCCGGCCCCAATTTTAATTTAACTATTTTTGGCCGGAAATTGTACAAAACCCGGCCCGAATTTCAATTTTCAATTTTTGGGCCGGAAATAGTATAAAACCCGGCCCGAATTTTAATTTTACTATTTTTGGCCGGAAATTGTACAAAACCCGGCCCGAATTTCATTTTTAAAGTTTTGGGCCGGAAATTGTATAAAACCCGGCCCGAATTTCATTTTTCATATTTTGGGCAGGAAGTAGTATAAATCCCGGCCCGAATTTTAATTTTACTATTTTGGGCCGGAAGTAATATAAAACCCGGCCCGAATTTCATTTTTAATGTTTTGGGCCGGAAATTGTATAAAACCCGGCCCGAATTTCATTTTTAATGTTTTGGGCCGGAAATTGTATAAAACCCGGCCCGAATTTCAATTTTCATATTTTGGGCCGGAAGTAGTATAAAACCCGGCCCGAATTTTAATTTTCCACTATTTTACCGGCCGGAAGTAATATAAAACCCGGCCCGAATTTCATTTTTAATGTTTTGGGCCGGAAATTGTACAAAACCCGGCCCGAATTTCATTTTGAAAGTTTTGGGCCGGAAATAGTATAAAACCTGGCCCGAATTTTAATTTTACTATTTTGGGCCGGAAATAGTATAAAACCCGGCCCGAATTTTAATTTTACTATTTTTGGCCGGAAATTGTACAAAACCCGGCCCGAATTTCATTTTTAAAGTTTTGGGCCGGAAATTGTATAAAACCCAGCCCGAATTTCAATTTTCATATTTTGGGCCGGAAATAGTATAAAACCCGGCCCGAATTTCATTTTTAATGTTTTGGGTCGAAAATTGTATAAAACCCGGCCCGAATTTCAATTTTCATATTTTGGACCGGAAATAGTATAAAACCCGGCCCCAATTTTAATTTAACTATTTTTGGCCGGAAATTGTATAAAACCCGGCCCGAATTTCAATTTTCATATTTTGGACCGGAAATAGTATAAAACCCGGCCCCAATTTTAATTTAACTATTTTTGGCCGGAAATTGTACAAAACCCGGCCCGAATTTCAATTTTCAATTTTTGGGCCGGAAATAGTATAAAACCCGGCCCGAATTTTAATTTAACTATTTTTGGCCGGAAATTGTACAAAACCCGGCCCGAATTTCAATTTTCAATTTTTGGGCCGGAAATTCAGTAAAAAACCCGGCCGAATTTTATTTTATTTTTATTTGCCGGAATTTACAAAACCGGCCCGAATTTCAATTTTATATTTTTGGCCGGAAATAGTATAAAACCCGGCCTGAATTTTAATTTTACTATTTTGGGCCGGAAATTGTACAAAACCCGGCCCGAAATTATAAAACCCGGCCCGAATAATTTTTATTTGCCCATGTTTTGGGCCGGAAATTGTATAAAAAACCCGGCCCGAATTTCATTTTTCATATTTTGGCAGGAAGTAATTTATAAACCGGCCGAATTTTAAATTTCAAATTTGGGCGGAATAATAGAAAACCCGGCCCGAAATCATTTTTAAATTAAGGCCGGAAATTGTATAAAACGGCCTATTATTTTTAAGTTTGGTTACGTTTAATATTATTTTTTGGCCAAATTGTAAAAATCGGCCGGGTTTAACTATTTCGGCCCGAATTAAATAATTCGAAAGTTTTGTGAATTCCGGAAATAGTATAAAACCGGCCCGAATTTTATATTGCCTGGTTTGAAATAGTTCCAACCCGGCCCGAATTTTGGGCCGGAAATATATAAAACCGACCGAATTTTAATTTTACTATTTTTGGCCGAAATTGTACAAAACCCGGCCCGAATTTCATTTTTAAAGTTTTGGGCCGGAAATTACAAACCCCGCCTGAATTTCAATTTTTATATTTTGGGCCGAAATATATAAAACCCGGCCCGAATTTCATTTTTAATGTTTAAATGGGCTGAAATTGTATAAAACCCGGCCCGAATTTCAATTTTCATATTTTGACCGGAAATAGTATAAAACCCGCCCGCAATATAAAAACCAGCCTGAATTTCAATTTTCATTTTTGACCAAATTGTATAAAACCCGGCCCCAAAATTTTTAATTTTTTTATAAGTCCCGGCCAAAATATTGAAATTCCCCGGCAATTAAAATCCGGCGAATCGTTTTAATTCCGGAAATATATAAAATCTGTATATTTTGGGCGGAAATATCTAAAAACGAATTTTAAATTTTACTATTTTTGGCGGAAATTGTACAAAACCCGGCTCGAATTTCATTTTTAAAGTTTTGGGCGGAAATAGTATAAAACCCGCCCGAATTTTTAATTTTACTATTTTAAGCCGGCATAGTATAAAACCGGCCCGAATCAAGTCCAATTTTGGCCGGAAATTGTATAAAACCCGGCCCGAATTTCAATTTTTATTTTGGCCGGAAATTTATAACTCGGCCCGTCCGGCTCGAATTTAATTTTATATTTGGCCGGTTGCATAAAACCCGGCCCGAATTTCATTTTTAAAGTTTTAGATCGGAATAGAAAACCCGGCCCGAATTTCAATTTTCATTTTAGACCGGAAATAAGTATAAAACCCGGCCCCAATTTCACTTTAACTGTTTGGGCCGGAAATGTGTAAAACCCGGCCCGAATCATTTTATAATATCGGCAAACCCGGCCCGAATTTTCAATTTTCATATTTTGGCTGGAAATAAGTATAAAACCCGGCCCCAATTTTAATTTCATAGTTTTTGGTCGGAAATTGTATAAAACCGTCGAATTTCATTTTTAATTTTGGACCCGAAAAGTAGAAAACCCGACCCCAATTTTATTTTCTAAATTATGGTTTTTAAATAGAAAATCCGGCCCGAATTTCATTTTCAATTTTCGGAAATAAAAATTCGGCCCGAATTTTTATTTTACCGGTTAATATAAAACCCGGCTGAAATTCAAGTTTCATATTTTAAATACAAAACCCGAATTTCAATTTTCAAAGTTTTGGCCGGAAATGTATAAAACCGGCCCGAATTTTCATTTTTCATATCTTGGGCAGGAAATAGTATAAATCTGGTTCGAATTTTAATTTCACTATTTTGGGGGAAATATAAAACCCCGCCCGAATTTCAATTTTATTGTTTCGGGCCGGAAATTGTATAACTCGCCCCGAATTTCATTTTTAATTTTGGGCGGAAATATATAAACCCGGCTCGAATCTTATTTTAATGTTTTTGGCCGGAAATTGCAAAACCCCCGAATTTCATTTTAAATGTTGGCCGGAAATAATATAAAACTCATTCGAATGTCAATTTTCACTATTTTGGGCGGAAAATAGTATAAAAATCGGCTCGAATTTTAATTTTTATATTCGGAAAACGTACCTGACAAATTTCAATGTTTTGGGCCGGAAATTGTAGTAAACCCAACTCGAATCAATTTTCTAAATTTTGGGCCGGAAATTTATAAAACCCGGCCCGAATTTCTTCATATTCTTTAATGTTTAGGCTCGAATAATTTTAAATAAAACTCGGCCCGAATTTCAATTTTCATTTTGGACCGGAAATAGTATAAAAACTCGCTCCAATTTTAATTTTAATATTTTGGCCGGAAATTGTATAAAACCCGGTTGATCCGGAAATAGAGAACCCCGAATTTCATTTTTAATATTTTGGGCGGAATAGCAGAAAATTCCGCCCCGAATTTTAATATTTTGGGCCAACCCGGCCCGACATTGGAATTTTGGGCCGGAAATAGTAGAGCAGATCCAAATTGAATTTTATATTTTGGACCGAAAATAGCATAGAACCCGTCTCGAATCTCAATTTTAATATTTTGGGCCGGGAAATAGTATAAAACCCCCCGAATTTCATTTTTAACATTTTGATGTTAAAACCGGATATTTTTAGTCGGAAATTCCGCGAATTTCATTTTTAATATTTTGGGAAATGTATAAAACACGGCCTGAATTTTAATTTTAATATTTTGGGGACGGAAATAGTATAAAACCCGGCCCGAATTTCATTTTTAAATTTTGGCAAATGTGAAAACCCGGCTCGAATCTCATTATTCATATTTTGGGCCGGAAATAGTATAAAACCCGGCCGAATTTCAATTTTCATTTTTGGCTGGAAATAGTATAAAACTCGGCCCGAATTAATTTTCATATTTTGGCGAAATAGTCACGGCCGAATTTCAATTTTACATATTTTGGGCGGAAATATTAAATCAAATTTTGAATTTTATTTTTATATTTTGGGCCGGAAATTGGGGAGTAACCCGCCCGAATTCATTATTAATCTTTTGGGCCGGAAATTGTATAAAACCCGGCCCGAATTTCAATTTTATATTTTGGCTGGAAATATATAAAACGCTCGAATTTCATTTTTAATGTTTTGGGCCGAAAAATAGTATAAAACCCGGCCCGAATTTCATTTTTTAAATTTCAATTTTCAATTTTCATATCTTGGGCCGGAAATAGTATAAAACCCGGCCCGAATTTCATTATTAATGTTTTGGGCCGGAAATTGTATAGACCCGGCTCGAATTTTCAATTTTCATATTTTGGGCCGGAAATAGCAAAAACCGGCCGAATTTCATTTTCAGATTTTGGGCCGGAAATTGGCAAAACCCGCCCGAATTTCCTACATTTTGGACCGCGTTCCGAATTTCAATTTTCATATTTTGGGCCGGAAGTTTCACCGTATAAAACCCGGCTCGAATTTCAATTTCACATATTTTGGGCCGGAAATTCCGTCCCCACATATTTGGCCGGAAATAGTATAAAACTCGCTCGAATCTCATATTTTGGGCCGGAAATAGTATAACCCGGTCCTCATTTCTTGGGCCGGAAATAGTATAAAACACGGCCCGAAATGAATTTTCATAGTTCTGGCCTGGACATAGTATAAACCCGGTTCGAATCTCAATTTTCATATTTTGGGCCGGGCAAATAGGTAAAACACGGCTCCGAATTTTAATTTTACTATTTTGTCGGATAGTATAAAACCCGGGTTCGAATCCTAATGTTTTGGGCAGGAAATTGTATAAAAACCCGGCCCAAATTTCAATTTTCATCATTTTGGGCCGGAAATTATAAAACCCGGCCCGAATTTCAATTTTCATATTTTGCCGGAAATATAAAATTCGGCCGAATTTCATTTTCATATTTTGCCGGAAAACTCCGGTCCACGTCTCAATTTTCATATTTTGGGCCGGAAATATAACCCGGCCCGAATTTCAATTTTCATATTTTGGCCTACAAATAGTATAAAACCCGGCCCGAATCAATTTTCATATTTTGGGCCGGGATGTATAAAAACGTTGAATTTTAATTTTACTATTTTCAGATTACCGGAAATATAAAACCCCCCATCTATTTTTACAAGTTTTGGGCCGGAAAGATATAAAATCTGAAATTCTTATTTTTAGGGAATATGCTGAATTTCATTTTCATATTTTGCCGGATAGTATAAAACCCCCGATTCCATATTTTCCGGATTTAACCCCCCCATTTCATTTTTTCGTTTTTCGATGTATAACCCGTCGATTCTCTAAATTTTCCTCCCCCCCTCTTCTTCTTGGGGCGGATCCCGGCCGATTTCCGTTTTAAATTGAGAAATCCCGTATTCGAATTTCAGTTTTCATATTTTGGCGGAAATAGTATAAAAACCCTCTCTTTCCAAACCCGGCCCTTCATTTCATATTTTAACTAAATATAAAACCCGGCCTGAATATTTTACTATTTTGGGCTGGAAATAGTAAAGGCAAACCGACGGCCGTGATTTTAACTATTTCCCTGTTTATACTATTTTGGGCCAAAATATGAAAAATGAAATTCGGGCCGGGTTTTATACTATTTCCGGCCCAAAATAGTAAAATTGAAATCCGGGCCGGGTTTTATACAATTTCCGGCCCAAAACATTAAAAATGAAATTCGGGCCGGGTTTTATACTACTTCCGGCCCAAAATATGAAAATTGAAATTCGGGCCGGGTTTTATACAATTTCCGGCCCAAAACATTAAAAATGAAATTCGGGCCGGGTTTTATACTATTTCCGGCCCAAAATAGTAAAATTGAAATCCGGGCCGGGTTTTATACAATTTTCGGCCCAAAACATTAAAAATGAAATTCGGGCCGGGTTTTATACTACTTCCGGCCCAAAATATGAAAATTGAAATTCGGGCCGGGTTTTATACTATTTCCGGCCCAAAATATGAAAATTGAAATTCGGGCCGGGTTTTATACAATTTCCGGCCCAAAACATTAAAAATGAAATTCGGGCCGGGTTTTATACAATTTCCGGCCCAATATATGAAAATTAAAATTCGGGCCGGGTTTTATACTGTTTCCGGCCCAATATATGAAAATTGAAATTCGGGCCGGGTTTTATACTATGTCCGGGCCAAAATATGAAAATTGAAATTCGGGCCGGGTTTTATACTATTTCCGGCCCAAAAATATGAAAATGGAAATTCGAGCCGGGTTACATACAATTTCCGGCCAAACATTAAAACTGAAATTCGGGCCGGGTTTTATACCATTTCCGGCCCAAAATATGAAATTTGAAATTCGGGCCGGGTTTTATACTATTTCCGGCCCAAAATATGAAAATTGAAATTCGGGCCGGGTTTTATACAATTTCCGGCCCAAAACATTAAAAATGAAATTCGGGCCGGGTTTTATACTATTTCCGGCCCAAAATATGAAAATTGAAATTCGGGCCGGGTTTTATACTATTTCCGGCCCAAAATATTAAAATTGAAATTCGGGCCGGGTTTTATACTATTTCCGGCCCAAAATATGAAAATTAAAATTCGGGCCGCGTTTGAGACTATTTCCGGCCAAAATATTAAAATTGAAATTCGGACCGCGTTTTATAGCATTTCAGGCCCAAAACATATATGCGAAATGAAATTCGGGCCGGGTTTTATTTCTTCTTTTTTCTCACTATTTCCGGCCTAAATATGAAAATTGAAATTCGGGCCGGGTTTTATACTATTTCCGGCCCAAAATATTAAAATTGAAATTCGGGCCGGGTTTTATACTATTTCCGGCCCAAAATATGAAAATTGAAATTCGGGCCGGGTTTTATACAATTTCCGGCCCAAAATATTAAAAATGAAATTCGGGCCGGGTTTTATACTATTTTAAAATGAAATTCGGGCCGGGTTTTATACTATACATTAAAAATGAGATTCGGGCCGGGTTTTATACTATTTCCGGCCCAAAATAGTAAAATTAAAATTCAGGCCGGGTTTTATACTATTTCCGGCCCAAAATATTGAAATTGAAATTCGGGCCGGGTTTTATACTATTTCCGGCCAAAAATATTAAAACTGAAATTCGGGCCGGGCTCCGGTTCAATTGATACTATAGATTCGGGCCGGGTTTTATATTTCCGGCCCAAAATATTAAAACTGAAATTCGGGCCGGGCTTTATAGAATTTCTGGCGCAAAATATGAAAATTGAAATTCGGGCCGGGTTTTATACAATTTCCGGCCCAAAACATTAAAATTGAAATTCGGGCCGGGTTTTATACTATTTCCGGCCCAAAATATTAAAATTGAAATTCGGGCCGGGTTTTATACAATTTCCGGCCCAAAATATTAAAACTGAAATTCGGGCGGGGTTTTATACTGTTTTCGGCCCGAACTATTAAAATTGAAATTCGGGCCGGGGTTTATACTACTTCCGGCCCAAAATATTAAAATTGAAATTCGGGCAGGATTTTATACTATTTCCGGCCCAAAATATGAAAATTGAAATTCGGGCCGGGTTTTATACAATTTCCGGCCCAAAATATTAAAATTGGAGTTCGGGCCGGCTTTTATTCTATTTCCGGCCCAAAATATTAAAACTGAAATTCGGGCCGGGTTTTATACTATTTCCGGCCCAGAAATTGATCGGGCCGGGTTTTATACTATTTTCGGCCCAAAATATGACAATTTAAATTCGGGCCGGGTTTGATACGATTTCCGGCCCAAAATATGAAAATTGAAATTCGGGCAGGGTTTTATACATTTCCGGCCTAAAATATTAAATTTCAAAATTCGGGCCGGATTTTATACTATTTCCGGTCCAAAACATGAAAACTTAAATTCGCGCCGGGTTTAATACAATTTCCGGCCCAAAATATTAAAACTCAAATTCGGGCCGGATTTTATACTATTTCGGCCCAAAATATGAAAATGAAATTCGGGCCGGGTTTTATAAAATTTCGGCCTAAAACATTAAAAATGAAATTCGGGCCGGGTTTTATACAATTTCCGGCCTAAAATATTAAAAATAAAATTCCCGGGTTTTTATACTATTTCCGGCCCAAAATAGAAAAATTGAAATTCGGGCCGGGTTTTATATAATTTCCGGCCCAAAATATGAAAATTGAAATTCGGGCCGGGTTTTGCTACAATTTCCGGCCCAAAATTAAACCCCCCCCCCCCCCCTTTTATACTTATTTTCGAGTCAAAAATTCCCCCCCCCCCTAAAATTGTTCGCCCGGCCGGGTTTTATACTATTTCCGGCCCAAAAATATGAAAATTGAAATTCGGGCCGGGTTTTCCCCGTACTATTTGTTCCGGTTCCCGTAGCTTAATTTGTGGATTTATACTATTTCCGGCCCAAAATATGAAAATTGAAATTCGGGCCGGGTTCTATACAATTTCCGGCCCAAAATATGAAAATTGAAATTCGGGCCGGGTTTTATACTATTTCTGGCCCAAAACATTAAAAATGAAATTCGGGCCGGGTTTTATACAATTTCCGGCCCAAAACATTAAAAATGAAATTCGGGCCGGGTTTTATACTATTTCCGGCCCAAAATATGAAAATTGGAGTTCGGGCCGGATTTTATACTATTTCCGGCCCAAAACTGATTCGGGCGGGTTCTTTACATTTCCGGCCAAAAATAATGAAAATTGAAATTCGGGCCGGGTTTTATATTTCCGGCCCAAAAATAGAAAATTCGGGCCGGGTTTTATACTATTTCCGGCCCAAAATATGAAAATTGAAATTCGGGGTTTTATACTATTTCCGGCCCAAAAATTAGAAAAATTCTGAAATTCGTGCCGGGTTTTATACTATTTCCGGCCCAGAATATGAAAATTGAAATTCGCGCCGGGTTTTATACAATTTCCGGCACAAAACATTAAAAATGAAATTCGGGCAGGGTTTTATACCATTTCCGGCCCAAAATATTAAAATTGAAATTCGGGCCGGGTTTTATACTATTTCCGGCCCAAAATATTAAAAATGAAATTCGGGCCGGGTTTTATACAATTTCCGGCCCAAAACATTAAAAATGAAATTCGGGCCGGGTTTTATACAATTTCCGGCCCAAAACATTAAAAATGAAATTCGGGCCGGGTTTTATACTATTTCCGGCCCAAAATAGTAAAATTTAAATTCGGGCCGGGTTTTTCCGGCCCAAAATAGTAAAATTAAAATTCGGGCCGGGTTTTATACTATTTCCGGCCCAAAATATGAAAATTGAAATTCGGCCGGGTTTTATACGATTTCCGGCCAAAATATGAAAATTGAAATTCGGGCCGGGTTTTATACTATTTCCGGCCCAAAACATTAAAAATGAAATTCGGGCCGGGTTTTATACTATTTCCGGCCCAAAATAGTAAAATTAAAATTCGGGCCGGGTTTTATACTATTTCCGGCCCAAAATATGAAAATTGAAATTCGGGCCGGGTTTTATACTATTTCCGACCCAAAACATTAATAATGAAATTCGGGCCGGGATTTATACTATTCCCGGACCAAAATATGAAAATTGAAATTCGGGCCGGGTTTTATACTATTTCCGGCCCAAAACATTAAAAATGAAATTCGGGCCGGGTTTTATACTATTTCCGGCCCAAAATATGAAAATTGAAATTCGGGCCGGGTTTTATACAATTTCCGGCCCAAAATATAAAAATGAAATTCGGGCCGGGTTTTATACTATTTCCGGCCCAAAACATAGTAAAATGAAATTCGGGCCGGGTTTTATACTATTTCCGGCCCAAAATATGAAAATTGAAATTCGGGCCGTTTTATACTAGTTTCCGGCCCAAAATTTAAAATGAAATTCGGGCCGGGTTTTATACTATTTCCGGCCCAAAACATATTCGGGCAGGGTTTTATACTATTTCCGGCCCAAAACATTAAAACTGAAATTCGGGCCGGGTTTTATACAATTTCCGGCCCAAAATATGAAAATTGAAATTCGGGCCGGGTTTTATACTATTTCCGGCCCAAAACATTAAAACTGAAATTCGGGCCGGGTTTTATACAATTTCCGGCCCAAAACATTAAAACTGAAATTCGGGCCGGGTTTTATACAATTTCCGGCCCAAAATATTAAAATTGAAATTCGGGCCGGGTTTTATACTATTTCCGGCCCAAAATATGAAAATTGAAATTCGGGCCGGGTTTTATAGAATTTCCGGCCCAAAATAAGAAAATTGAAATTCGGGCCGGGTTTTATACTATTTCCGGCCCAAAATATGAAAATTGAAATTCGGGCCGGGTTTTATACTATTTCCGGCCCAAAATATGAAAATTGAAATTCGGGCCGGGTTTTATACTATTTCCGGCCCAAAACATTAAAATTGAAATTCGGGCCGGGTTTTATACTATTTCCGGCCCAAAATATTAAAATTGAAATTCGGGCCGGGTTTTATACTATTTCCGGCCCAAAATATTAAAATTGAAATTCGGGCCGGGTTTTATACTATTTCCGGCCCAAAATATGAAAATTGAAATTCGGGCCGGGTTTTATACAATTTCCGGCCCAAAATATGAAAATTGAAATTCGGGCCGGGTTTTATACTATTTCCGGCCCAAAACATTAAAACTGAAATTCGGGCCGGGTTTTATACTATTTCCGGCCCAAAACATTAAAAATGAAATTCGGGCCGGGTTTTATACTATTTCCGGCCCAAAACATTAAAACTGAAATTCGGGCCGGGTTTTATACAATTTCCGGCCCAAAATATGAAAATTGAAATTCGGGCCGGGTTTTATACTATTTCCGGCCCAAAATAGTAAAATTAAAATTCGGGCCGGGTTTTATACTATTTCCGGCCCAAAATATGAAAATTGAAATTCGGGCCGGGTTTTATACAATTTCCGGCCCAAAATAGTAAAATTTAAATTCGGGCCGGGTTTTATACTATTTCCGGCCCAAAATATGAAAATTGAAATTCGGGCCGGGTTTTATACAATTTCCGGCCCAAAATATGAAAATTGAAATTCGGGCCGGGTTTTATACTATTTCCTGCCTAAAATATGAAAAATGAAATTCGGGCCGGGTTTTATACTATTTCCGGCCCAAAACATTAAAACTGAAATTCGGGCCGGGTTTTATACAATTTCCGGCCCAAAACATTAAAACTGAAATTCGGGCCGGGTTTTATACAATTTCCGGCCCAAAATATGAAAATTGAAATTCGGGCCGGGTTTTATACTATTTCCGGCCCAAAACATTAAAACTGAAATTCGGGCCGGGTTTTATACTATTTCCGGCCCAAAACATTAAAAATGAAATTCGGGCCGGGTTTTATACAATTTCCGGCCCAAAATATGCAAAATTAAATTGGGCCGGGTTTTATACTATTTCCGGGCCAAAATATTAAAATTGAAATTCGGGCCGGGTTTTATACTATTTCCGGCCCAAAATATTAAAAATGAAATTCGGGCCGGGTTTTATACAACTTCCGGCCCAAAACATTAAAAATGAAATTCGGGCCGGGTTTTATTCTATTTCCAGCCCAAAATAGTAAAACTAAAATTCGGGCCGGGTTTTATACAACTTCTGGCCCAAAACATTAAAAATGAAATTCGGGCCGGGTTTTATACTATTTCCGGCCCAAAACATTAAAAATGAAATTCGGGCCGGGTTTTATACTATTTCCGGCCCAAAATATAAAATTAGATTCGGGCCGGGTTTTATACTATTTCCGGCCCAAAATATGAAAAAATGAAATTCGGGCCGGATTTTATACTATTTCCGGCCCAAAATATGAAAAATGAAATTCGGGCCGGGTTTTATACTATTTGGCCCAAAATATGAAAATTAAAATTCGGGGCGAGTTTTATACAATTTCCGTCCCAAAACATTAAAAATGAAATTCGGGCCGGGTTTTATACTATTTCCGTCCCAAAATATTAAAATTAAAATTCAGGCCGTGTTTTATGGTATGTCCGGCCCAAAATATGAAAATTGAGATTCGGGCCGGGTTTTATACTATTTCCAGGCCCGGCTCTAGGCCGGAGCCGGGCCGGACCGGGCCGGCTTTTATACATCCCCCGTGACGTCAAACAATTATTATGTAATTATGTAATTATTGGTAATTATGTTAATACCTGAGTTGCCAGTCGGTCCAAAATGCCCAGAAATTCACTAATAGGGACATAGGTTCAGTGCGGTTAGGGAATAAGGTTGGGGAAATTAGCAGCATAAACCGCTCAAATGACGCAACATAGGATAGGATCTCAGCGGAATACGGCTTAATAAGGGGTTAATCAGGTTGTTAACTAATAACGGAGGGTCACATGTGCTTGGGGGTTTGGGGGGGTTTGACACAGACCTGAACTCACCCCCCCCCCCGGGGGTCCCTCCTCCCCCAGAATCCGGATTTTTCGGTAAAGAGCCGGAAAAATCCGGTTTTTCGGCGGCCTTCGGCCACCGTTCACCCCCCCAGAACTTCCCCTCCCACATGTCCGGGTCAGTAATAGGCCCAATCATCAGCTCTGATTAATTAACGGAGGAGTCGTTACTCTTCCCAGGCCTCTTGTTGTTAGAAGTATTCTGAAATTTTCATCAAGATAAACCAAGCGTAGTGAAAAAGTTTAAAGAACGTGTTGTATAAGCAGTAATTTGCCATAGAAAACTCTGTTAAAAGACGCCTTATACGGCCATTCAGCTCACATGTTAGAAGATGGGTCACTAAAATGTAATTATTCGCTAGTTAGTCGCATGAAATACTGTTAATGGACATTAATAGGTGTTAGTTAGGTCTAATTGGTAGTAATTAGGTAGAAGCAGTGAAATTTGGAATTTTTGGTAAAAATACAACTTAGGCTTATCTGAAAGGCAATTCTTTCCTGATTCTAAAAATCCAAACCCGGTCTTTTAACTCCCAAAATTGCGGAAGATACAGGCCAAAAAGTTTGGGTGATTACGTTTGATTATATAATACTGGCCTTACGTAACCTTTGTAATAAGACGCAACAATCACGTGTTGTTACGTCCATTCATTCTTTCATTCATTCTCTGGGCTTCTGTTGGCCCTCACCCAGCAAAGACTTGCCTCGCAGGAAAGTCACTATATACCTTAGGTGTGAAAATAGGTTCGGAGGGCTTAACCCCCTCCCAAATAAATAGATGAAACAAAATTAAGTTAATCTTAGGTAGTTTTATATCCTAGGAGATATTTGTATTTGGTTTTCATTAGTTAAAAAATTACGTGAGTTCTTTGTATGCACTAATTTTGCGCAACAATTGCCCTTCTGTCTCCTCAGGTAGAGACTCTAATTCCAACGAGGAGAGCAATTGTTGCTAGGATTAACGAGCGGCCTCTAGTTCTCGGCCGAAAGGTCACGCCCAAGAGGAAAGAAAGGGGCTTGGATACAAGGGAAGGAGCGCCTAAAAGCAATAAATATAAAATTTATTAAATCATATGGGTAAATTAACACTTAATATTTAGTTTTGCATAATGGGCCCGGGAGGCCTTTAATTTGTACAATTTCATTTTTTACTTCATGAAACTTGATTTTTAAGTTAGGAACCTCCTCTGACCCACACAGGTCAGAGGGGAGATGATCTGAGCACAACAGCAAAGACCACACGTTGAGGGCCATTTGAGCGTATTATGCTCGGCCAGAGATCGCACATTAGGAACGCAGGATAGGACTTTGCAAAAGGCCCCTTTGGCCTAGAAACTCATTTTTCTTGGCCCTCGGGCATTAATTTAAATTAATTTTCTCTAACCAAGCCACGGCCTAATTGGTCTTTAAATTTTAATAGGGGCTTTATGCCCAAATCTTGCTTTTTACATGCATTTTTCGGGGTTTTGTTAAGAATTGGGATCTTGAGCGTGGACCCTCCCTGAGTTTAGTTAGGAGGTCCCTTGGTTACGACTTCATATTAAAACTGAACTAGACTAGGAACAGTTTCTCCCCACAGAAGGCAATTAGGAATTACCGGCCGTAATTGTTAAAAATAGGCGCTATCATGTGCAAGAAATTATTGTCTGTACTTGTCTACTAGTGTAATTTTGTGTAGGTCGGCTAGCCCAAAAACTAGTAGGATCTAAAACCCAAGAATTGTTTTAATTACTAATTATTTAGCTGTTTGCAGGGGAATGGCCGACTTCCCCGAAGTTAATTTAATAAATTTAATAAAGCGAAGCTGTCCTTAGCGGAAAAAATGTGTGTAATTTTGTTCTTGTTGTAATAATTGCCTGGGCAATTATTACTCGTTCAACTTTCTGAAAAATTGCCAAAGTTTCAAAAGTTCTCAACCTTTGTCAAAACTACGAAAGTTTACAAATTTCAAGCTTAAGACGGAGGTCAGTTAATCTCAAACAATGACAATGCGTGCATACAAAGAGTAGATAGATTTAGATAGGAAAATACTGGAGTTCGTATCGTATTATGTTAGCT